>JAZKJV010009528.1:0-57500 GCA_037367405.1 Ottelia alismoides
TTTTTATCTTAAATATAATGATTGAACTAGCAAGGGCTCCTTTACGATTTCAGAAATGTCCAGGGGAGATTTTGCAAATTTTCCAATATTTTTTTAATACACGTTAGGGTTTTGTGCTCCCTTTTCGTTCAAGCCAAGAGGGACAGGGGGGTTGCGCACTGCCCTCTTTTCTCTCTAAACAGGGACGACGAACGTCGTGATTGCTGGTCGGCGGCATTGTCGGCGCGGAGGGGCGGTGCAGCACGAAGGACGACGCCGGCTGAGGAACCTCGCGCAGGGGCACGGATGTTGGCATCGATGATGGCGGCGGTGCGGTTGTTGGTCGACGGCGATGTCAGCGCAGAGGGGGTGGTGCTCCTTTCCGCGACTCAAGCGGAGGCGTTGGATGCTGCAAAGCCAGTGACAGATGCAGGTTGCATGCATGCTTAGATGACAACTCGAAGGAAGCAAGCGCGAGGGGGGAAACGACGAAGGCGGTTGCTGTGTCAGCGTCGGTGGTGAAGCTCTACTGTGTGATGGTGCTGCCGCTGGGCGAGGCAGTGGCGTAGCTTGATGGCGGCCGCGGGCTGGGCCAACGATATAGCACAGGAGGCGGTGATGCTGGCGTGTCGCCTGCGATTTTTTTTTATTTTATTTTTAAAAAAAATAAACATAGAGTAAAATTTTTTATTTTATTTTTTAATACACGTTAGGGTTTTGTGCTCCCTTTTCATTCAAGCCAAGAGGGACAGGGGGTTGCGCACGGCCCTCTTCTCTCTCTAAACAGGGATGACGAACGTCGTGATTGCTGGTCGGCGGCATTGTCGGCGCAGAGGGGCGATGCAGCACGAAGGACGATGTCGGCTGAGGAACCTCGCGCAGGGGCACGGATGCTGGCGTCGATGATGGCGGCGGTGCGGTTGTTGGTCGACGGCGGTGTCAGCGCAGAGGGGGTGGTGCTCCTTTCCGCGACTCAAGCGGAGGCGTTGGATGCTGCAAAGCCAGTGACAGATGCAGGTTGCATGCATGCTTAGATGATGAGTCGAAGGCAGCAAGCGCGAGGGGGAACAACGAAGGCGGTTGCTGTGTCAGCGTCGGTGGTGAAGCTCTACTGTGTGATGGTGCAGCCGCTGGGCGAGGCAGTGGCGTAGCTTGATGGCGGCCGCGGGCTGGGCCAACGGTATAGCACGGGAGGAGGAGGCGTTGGCGTGTCGCCTGCAATTTTTTTATTTTATTTTATTTTAAAAAAAATGTAAATAAAGAAACATAGAGTAAAATTTTTTATTTTATTTTTTAGAAAAGCGGGAACTATTTTATTTTTAAAAAATTGTTATTTTTATATTTTTTATATTTTTTAAAATTATTAGGATGCGAGCATGATGACTCGATCCTAAAATCACACGGAAGATATGATTGTATGCAGTTCTGAGGGGAATGACGGATGGAACTGGATCTACGACCACTATGCATGGTCAGAGATGGGAGATCGTGCGAGGTACAAAAGAAAGTGTAGAGATCAAGAAAGTGAGATGAAATATCGGATCGGGCAAATCAAATCATGTTGGTGGATTCTAAGATCCAAATAAAAAAACTGACGATGAAATTAAAATGCAAAAATTAAACTAAAGTTAATCTAGATGAAAAATAAGAAAAAAATTGATGGATCTCACCTTAGGAGCGGAAAAGACGTTGATCACCTCGATGAAGGCCGACTCGCTATCACCGGACGGCTCGGAGGCTAGGCACCCTTATGCGACAAGAAGACTCTCGGAGATCGGGCTCCTCTCACCAAAGATTGATCAAGTTGAAAAAAGGGACGAGGAACCATATAATAGAAAAGATAGGAATTGAAACTTGAATTTTTGAATTTTCGGATGAAGATAAGAGATAAGAGAGAGAAAAATTGAAATGAGATAAGGTAAAAAGATAAGTGTTAAAGTTATTTACAAAAATTAACTATCTTTTGTATTTTCGTCACTTTATTAATTTGAAAATTAAATTTTAATTTTTTTTATTTTTTTGTGGTAGTTGGTTAAGAAAATTAACTATATACATATGCTATATACATATATGACATTATATACATAGGTTAATAAGCAAATTAGTTTTTTGTTTTAAAATTTCTATATTTTTTATTTTAAATAATTAGTAAAAATATTTACAAATATTTGCAAATACAATATGTACAAATAAATCGCAAAATTGCACAAACCATCCCAAAAAACCGACTTTTCATCTGTAACTTCAAAAATTATGAAATCACAGCCATTTTAAAGATAATTTAATTTAGAATACAATGGAAGTGAGTTTGGTTCAATCTGAGTTCATATGGAGCCGGAATTGATCTTTTAATTATCGCGTAATGGCTTTTTTCGGAGGTGGCTATTTTTATAATATACATGATTTCATTGTGCAATTATTTTTATTATTTAGCAAACATTTTTATTTACGACTTTTGTTTCGAAAATTATCGTATTTAAGGTCAATTTATGTACAAATAAAATAACGTTAGTTTTATACAGATTTACACAAAATAAGTGAGATTTATTTACAACATACATTTTTTTGGATTTTTTGATTAACGACCCTATCTCCCCCTACTTTATTCTGGGTCGATTAGGTCAAGTCTTGACCTTCTCTCGGGGTTCGGGTTAGCATGTATCTATTACATATATACAGCCTTCTTTTCTTTTCTTTATTTTTCCTTTCTTTCTTTATTTATTTATTTTAGGTTAAAATAATTTACAAATATGCAATATTTACACATAGATGTAAATTAGTAAGAACATGGAGTTAGTATTATATATAAGTGTTTTATAAGAGATTTTAAGCTAAAATAAATGAATAAAGATGGCAGATCGCAGATTCATCAGTCATCCAGAGGGATTATTCATCAAACATCTTGCTCTTACACCTCTCAGCAAATGGTGTTGCTAAAAGGAAGCATCGCCATCTTCTTGATGTCACTCGGACTTTTCTCATTCAAAGTCGCGCCCCGCATATTCTGGGGTGATGCATTTCTCACTGCATGCTACTTGGTAAATCGAATGTTGTCATCTGTCCTGGGTGAGAAAATTCCTTTTTCCATAGCCTTTCCTGAGAAGGAGCTATTCTCACTCACTCCTCGTGTGCTCGGATCTGTTGCTTTTGCTCACCAGTTAACTCCTCGTCATGACAAGCTCGCTCCTAGAGCTGTCAAATGTGTATTTGTCAGATACTCCAGGACTCAGAAGGGATACCGGTGTTATGACCCTCTGCGCAGAAAATACTATAACAATGCTGATGTCACTTTTTTGAGTCTGTGATGTACTTTTCTCCTACTGATGATAGGTCGGCTTCATCGTACTTGGATGATGAAGTCTACATGCCACCTCCTCCCGTATATGTCGTCCCTCCACCTCCGCCTCCACCACCTCCTACTACTACTACTACTGAGTCGCATGCACCATTGGGTCCATCTCTACCTAAGTTCTATACTCGTCGTATTGCTTCTACTCATGGTCATCGCTCGTCATCCACGGGGCCCCAGGTTTATTCTGACAGCAGAGCTTCTAACGATGGGTCTGGAGATGTACCTGTGCAGGAATCTTTGCAGGACATTAGCACACAGATGGCGGATGATCCTTCTGATCTGGATATTCCTATTATGGTCCGAAAGAAGAAGAGATCTTATGCTTCCTATCCCTTGGCTTCTCAGGTCTCCTTTCATCGTCTCATAGGGGATTTTCATAAATTTGAAGAGGTTCTATCTGTCGTGGAAATTCCATAGAATTATGAAGAAGCATTGAAAGATGGTCGTCGGCTGCACTTCAGTCAAGTGGTACGTGGAGTCTGGTTTCTGCTCCAGTTGACGTGTCCATTGTGGGATGCAAATGGGTGTTTACTGTGAAACATTGTGCGGATGGCAGTGTGGATCGCTTTAAAGCGAGACTAGTAGCGCGTGGGTTCACCCAGACATATGGGGTGGACTACCAAGATACTTTCTCCTAAGTGGCCAGACACTCTAATCTGTGTATTCTTCTTGCTATTGATGTGATACGAGATTGTCCCCTATATCAGTTTGATGTCAAGAATGCTTTCCTTTACGGTGATCTACAGGAGGAGGTCTACATGCAGCAGCCACCGGGCTTTGCTGCTGAGGGGGAGTGTCAGAAGGTGAGCAGGTTACATAAGGCTATTTATGGCCTCAAGCAGAGTCCAAGAGCATGGTTCCAGAAGCTCTCGAATCTGATAGAGCAACATGGGTTTGTGCGTTCAACTGCAAATCACCCCTTGTTTGTACAGAAGACCCAAAGAGGTACTATCGTCATTCTTGTGTACGTCGATGACATTATTATTACAGGGGATGACAAACATGGCATTCAGGGCGCCAAGGACTTCCTAGGTCAGCAGTTTGTGACCAAGGATCTTGGACATCTACGTTACTTCCTTGGGTTGGAATTTACAAGGAACCAGCGAGGTCTTGTGATGACCCAGAGAAAACATGTTACAGATCTTTCAGAGACATGCATGGCAGATTGCAGACTTGCCACTACTCCCAGTGATCCGAGCATGAAGCTATATGATGATGACACTGAGGAGGTCGACAAGAGGAGATACAGGGAGCTTGTTGGCAAGCTACTACATGTAACTATCACCAGGCCCGACATATCCTTTACTGTGAGCAAAGTAAGTCAATTTATAGAGCAGCCCAACCAAGCACATATGGATGCAGTCCATATGATTCTGGGATATCTAAAGACTTCACCTGGTACAAGACTTCTTTTTAGCAGCGGCACATCTCTCTCAGTTGCTGCATGTGCAGATGCAGATTATGTTGGATGTCCGAAAGATAGAAAGTCTACATCAGGTTTTGTTGTGTTTATAGGTAGTTCTTTGGTCTCATGGAAGAGCAAGAAGCAGACGATGGTTATCGAGTGCTAAGTCGGAATAGAGGACTATGGCACAAGCTACCACGGAAATGATGTGGATTAGATCTGTTCTTACTGACCTAACTATAGAGGTGCCACTTCCCATGCATCTTCAATGTGATAATCAAGCTGCTCTTTTTATTGCCAACAACCCAGCATTCTATGAGAGAACCAAACATATTGAGGTAGATTGTCAATACTCTTTCCTCTCTCTGTGTATATATATATATATGGAAAAAGGGATCCTACACCCGGGAATTTAGGTAACTTCCTATACTCGGTTCTTTTTCATTAAGTTTTGATTTTTTTTAAATGAAACCTTGGGGGAATTAGATCACCCGGGGCAGTTACCTACACCCCTGCCCTATATAGAAAAAGGCATCCTACACTCGGGGTGTAGGTAACTCCCTACACCCAGCTCTTTTTTTCATTAATTTTTGATTTTTTTGAAATGAAATCTTGAGAGAATCAGGTCACCATATATCACCATGGTGTCATTCTAAATTCAACTTTTTTTGAAAGTAAAAAAGGGCCGACACCATATAGGTGTGTGCCCAAAAATTCCAAATTCAACTTAATCCTAGAGTTCTATCCATCAAAGACTATCAAATTTTAAAGGTCTTAGAATTGCTCGAATTGATCCCTTCTAGACGAACATGTTAGGAATGTCTGTTTTGCATGGAACTTGAAACACATATTCCCTTCAATATATTAAATAAATCCCCTTAAGGTTTCCTTCAAAAAATATCAAAAATAATGAAAAAAGGTTAGGTGTCGGGAGTTACCTACACCCTCGGGTGTAGGCTCCCAGTTCCCTATATATTAAAAGTATTTCATTTAAGGCAGTTGTACTAGACTAGTGTATTATTCCACCAACCTCATCCCACCACCACTTGGTTTCTTCCTTTTGAGCCACATTGTCGACTCCGCCATCGTGGCCTCCATGTAGCATTGTCGCCTACTCAGCCAATATCCCTGCCATTGCCCTCGTCATGCGACCAATAACACTGCTTCTATACAAGCCATCGCTTGTATGGCCGAAGACTCCACCATTGCCTATACATTTAGTGACACTATCATTGGTCATTGCCTACACGGCCCTACCCACGTAGCTTTGCCATCCCTACCGCCTCTACATCTCCACACTTCCCAACGGTACATCATAAGTGATTGTCATTTTTTAATCTCTATTTTAAGCTTTTCTATAGGAGGAGAAGACATCCAAAAGTCTGAATCTAAGGCGACATTATCAACAACATACTCATGGAACATGAAGAACCCATTATGTTATCGGACCATTACTTTAAAAGATGAGTTACATTAGATGGTAATAGATCTTCTTGATTTTAGTCAGAGGACATATGAAGCTTCATACTCTCCTAGAATCGATGTTGAAAGAAAGGACTGGTGAACATGCTACATGTGCATACATCAACAACATTGTGTGCACGTTGTTGTTGGGTGGTTTCATTTCTTGGATTGTTGATGAGTTAATCCACTATGTTATTGCATACACGATTTACAACAATATGGAGTCATATCTTCATGATAAATGCATGCCATATATTTCAAACCTATCATAAGTTGATGCATTTGAAACAAGATGGGAAGGCCCTCGTATAGTACTGTAAATTTTGAGGTCAATTTGCATATGTGAGCTGTAAAAGGTGACTATTAAGGAGCTGGTGGTTATGACTTTCATAGATGGATTGAATCCTCTCTATAACTCAGCTCAAAATCAGATGATTACGATATGGTTACCACACTGCCTACTCTTGAGGCGACATACATGCTTAGTCACCTTGGTATTACTCAACAACATGTAATATCCGAGTCTTAGACTACTTCTCTCACCATTTCTTTCACACAAGGATGAGATGTGTACGGAGGAGTTCGTGGTAGATCTATTGGGATGTTCAATCCCATCGTCGGCCAGGGTGACATCGTTAAATCTATCGGGAGAGGTAAAACCTTATGTATTTTTTTGACAGGATAGGACATACTGAATAGACGTGGTAGACTAAGCATGGTAGGCTTCACAATGTTATTTAGCGATAATTAATGAAACCTTAATGCGTTGACTATCTCTTGCACTAACATGGTTTATATGATCAATCATGTCACTCAAAAGTTTGCTACATATCTTGATATAACACATGGGATTGTAGCAACAAAAACTACCTCTGCTACTACCTTCACACCCGTGCAGGTAATACCTGCGCTTTTCTTCACTATATTAAGTATGCTTATTTGGTAGATTTGGCACATCATGCCATCCTTGTGGAGACATATGACAAATTGACAATATTCTATAGATTCCTCATAGGAGGACAACTCAGGTGGCAGACAAGTCACCTGTCCCCTCTAATAGTTTAAATAATATGCTATTGTAATGTAGATACCCTATCGGGTAATCAAGACCCATGTCCCTGACTTAGGATAGCTTTATCGACCTCATCGATTAACAAATCCAATAAATGAATTATTTCGTATTGATAACTCCACTGCTTTAAGAGAACTCTTTAGTCTTCTCAAAAAATCTTTACAACAATATTATAGGTACAAATCGACATAACTTAGAGATCCTCAAAGTAATGCAATGATATGCTAGACCAATGAAGCATGGACAATATAAATAAAAATGCAAATTGATGGTGCTCTACTACTCTCAAGAATGATACAATAGAAGCAGAGGGAAAAAGTGAAGGCCTTGAATGAATATTTAAAAGGTGTGTGGATTTTTCTAATATGTATCTTGACTGATGTATTAATATGTAACCATTGTTGGAAGAAAATGAAGAGATGTTTTATTTCTCGTAACTCTAGGCTCTCTTATATAGGGAGAGACCTATGGGTAAATTACATAGAATAGACAGAAAGAAATAAAATATCAGAAAAGATACATGGAATATAAGAATATCTCAACAATCCCCCTCAAGATGGAGCATAGATGCTAATCATGCTCAGCTTGGACGAACATTTCTGAAATGATTGTCTGAGTAATGCTTTCGTAAAAATATCCGTTGTTTGCTCCCCTGAACTAACATGAGAAGTAGAGACAAGGCGTTTTTTGCCATTTCTTTTTTTTATTTTTTTGAAAAATGCTTCCATGGATTTTCATAAATATATCCCTCTAATATGTCATTCAAATTTCGTCAGAAACAAAGACTCCTATGCCCTCCATCCAGAACAGGTAATTTCGAAAAACCCTCTACTAATGAGTGGTTACCTATTATTTCGAAGGATGTCATTTTTGGAATGATATTAAAATGCAAGGCGATTTAACAATAAGTATTATTCCAATTATATCGTGTCCTTAAAAAAACGAAAAACATTTTGGAATGAAAATGTTTGAATCAATTATTTCTTGCAGAAAATTGAGATCCAAATGCTCATGTCAGTAAATATATATAATACTCAAGTAAATGTTTTTGCGAGATCAATAATACACAAACAACGGTCAGTAATTTACATTAATTTTGTTATATGGTCCAGAATTCAGTAATATATATATACACTGGTCAAGTAAGTTCTTGGTGTGAAGTTGGTAAAATCATAACAAATGGTCAGTAATTTCCATACGTATTATTACTTTGAACAGAATTCAGTAATTTAGAAACAATACTCAAGTAACATTCATACGGTTCTTAAGTAAATTGTTGTTATGTGTTCAGTAATGTATATATCTATGTCTTATATCACATGTTCAGTAATATATATACACAATTCTCAAGTAATGAATATTATAGATCAGTAATAACAAAGTAGTGGTCAGTAAGGCGCGAACATTGCTCAAGTAAGAAATTAACATATGATCAATAACATATTCTCCTTTTATACAATTAATATGGAAATGATATTTTGAAAAAGAAGTTATCAAATACATGCATATAAGGAAAAATAAATAAGTAAAATAAATGAAATGCCTCATTGACGAAAAAGGAAAAAATATTACATGATTGAATGCAATGCTCAATAAATAAACAATGGTCTTACTAATCATTTGTTATGATATTGTTGATCTCGCGACACACATTTCCTTAACCATCGTATATATATAGGGAAATTATCCAATGCGCACAGGGCCCATTTGAGTTTCGGTGCGCACCATTTCTTGGCCACACACGTGTATTACCAATTTAGTTGTTACCTATTTCGAAGGATGTTGTTTTTGGAAGGAGATTAATATGCAAAGCGATTTAACAATAAGTAGTATTCCAATTATATCGCGTCCTAAAAAATAGGAAGAGCGTTTTAGAAAGAAAACATTCGAATCGATTATTTCTTGCTGAAAATCGAGATCCAAATGCTCATGTCAGTAATATATATATAATAGTCAAGTAAATAGTTGTGCGAGATCAGTAATATCCAAAACAACGGTCAATAATTTACATTCATTGTATTACATGGTGCAGAATTCAGTAATATATACACAATGGACAAGTAAGTGTGTGTTGTGATGTCAGTATTATCCAAACAACGGTCAGTAATACATTCATTTTATTACATGGTGCAGATTTCAGTAATATATACACAATGGACAAGTAAGTGCTTGTTGTGATGTCAGTAAAACCATAACAAAAGGTCAGTAATTTTCATACGTTTTGTTACTTTGAACAAAATTCAGTAATTTAGAGATGATACTCAAGTAATATATATACAGTTATCAAGTAAATTATTGTTTGTGTTCAGTAATGTATATATCGGTATTACTAACCATTTGTTATGTTATTACTGATCTCACAACACACATTTACTTGACCATTTTATACATATTACTAAATTCTGTACAATGTAACTATTTGGATGTAAATTACTGATCATTGTCTTGATATTACTGATCTCACAATAAGCATTTACTTGACCGAATAATATTTATTACTATCATAGCGTTTGGATCCGCGTGGGATCATTTATTTGAATTGCTTCTTTCCAAAACCGTCTTCCAATTTTTAAGGACGTTGTATAGGAAATATAGGATTTTTTTAAACACGTCGTAGCCTATAATTAGAAATATAGTTATTGTTAATACACGTGTAAGGCCTAAAATGAGTGCTCATTGAAACGCTAATGCGCCCTGTGCGCAGTGGATAAGCCCTATATATATATATATATATATAAATACACGTGTAAGGCCTAAAATGAGTGCTCATTGAAACGCTAATGCGCCCTGTGCGCAGTGGATAAGCCCTATATATATATATATATATATATATTACTAAAGTCTGTACAAGGTAATAATGGTGAATCATTGATCATTGATTTGGTATTACTAATCTCACAACAACCATTTACTTGACTGAAATATATATATATGTATGTATATGTATATATTACTATCCTAGCGTTAGGATCTTAATCATTGCACGAAATCATTGATTGGAAGCTTTTCTTTCCAAAACCGTCTTCCCTTTCTTTAAGGACACCACATAATTGGAAATATAGTGATTGTTGAATACGTTATAGCCTATAATTAGAAATATAGTTATTGCTAATACACATGTATGGTCTAGAATGTGTGCCCACCAAGACGTCAATGGACACAGATTGGATAAGTCCTGCACGAACGCACGCAAGCACGCACATATATTAGTGAGTCGTAGGCCTCCTTGTATACTAAAAGGTTAGGGTTGAAGTTTAATACAAATGAGAGCAAAATAAATAAGCATGCCCCATGGTGGGACTTAAACCCTGACAGCACCGTTACTGGAGTTCTTGGTAGGATGCGGTGTAGTCTGCTTCTCTGGCAACGCTTCTATTAATAAATGTTCTGCTAGACGATTAACCTTTGATGAACATCATCCTTCTCAAAAGAAAAAAAAACAAAACAAAACGACGCATCACCTTCGTGCATAAAGAAGATCCCTGAACTTCGTTCGTCGTCTCTCCCCCCACTAAAATGTTTACCAACAACTTACCAGCCTATGAGGTAGGGTCTATGTCCATAAACAAAAATGATTCTTTAAGAATATGAGGTGAATCTTGGCCGAAATTTCGCTGCGGGCTAACTACAAGAGCATCTGGCTGGAATCTAGCCGTACTCAGCAATAAGAAGGACAAGGATATGCTTCTATAGGAGTAAAATAACTTTACCGGAACATTTTTCTAAGTTCCTGCTACATAAGACATCAGATAAGGATATCCCAAGTTGTATCCACAAAGTAGAGGAAAGTTATGCGAACGTATGTAAGTGGGTGACAAGGATTTAACTAGGTTGTGGTCAGATTAATTCACAGGGTTCTTATTTTGAGAAAAGTGAGAAGATGGTTCCACTCCACGCTTTGCTGCCAACAAGCATAACACATCCGTAGCTTAATCAGGGGGAAAACAAGTAAAGGCAAATTATATATAGAAAAAGCGTGCGGGAGGGAAAACGGCGATGATGGAAATTTCAATTCTTCAAACACATGTGTCCTGCTTCGTTTTCCAGCAAGAACCTGTTTGCAGTACACGTCGAAGAAAGGGACATTTACTTACACGAGACGATGGAAGGCTTTTGAGCTCTGCGATGGCGACCTCGTGGCTTCTTACCTTCAGGACGGGGAAGGAACGTGAGTTAGAGGAACCAAAAATGCATAGAGAAGATGAACGAGCTAAGGTGGTCTAACATTAAAATCATTTCTTGGATTTCTTGGACGAAAAAGCAGAGTGAGGACAGGATACCTTTCTCAGAAGCTCCTGATTGGAATCTGCATGGGAAGAAGGGAAAGAGGCGGACGCCATGCGAGCAGTTCGATTTCAAAGTCTCCCGGCGAAAAGTATTTCCCTGCGAAAGCGCGGTGGTACTGAACGAATGTCATCCAAGGAGGGTTTATTTCCTTCGAGGGATTCATTATATTCAAAGGCATTTGATTGTCCCGTTCAAAGAATTCATCCCATGAGGGTTAAATGATTTATTATAATTTATAATATGTGTTAGAAGAATTGAGGCTGTGATGGATCTTCTCTAGGACATGTTTGTTAACATGTGAATACTAGTTGTTTGGATGAATGGTTGGGAGGATTGGAGAGCGTCGGAATATTAAATATGATGTCATGTTGCATTGATTATGTATTATATCAACTTTTTTAATGATTATAATATGATTTTATGTTAACTTTTTTATTTTAACATGGTTAAAAATATTATAACAGAAAAATTGTGGTGTTCATACAACTAATTCTAACCCATGGATGCAGGGGTTGACCAAGGGGTATGTCAACTTACCTGGGGGCAACCAGGCAACCAAACGAGCCCAAGGTTTCGGTCAGAGTGTTGTAGCTCGAGGGTGTTTAGAAGGGAAGGGTGGGGCGGCTCCCCAGTGCTACCGGGGCTGGGAGAGGTGCGATCGCATCGGGGAGAAGAGGGTTGAGACGTGTGGTGTATGGGCCTCTCCCCCCCTCTGTTTTTTGACATCGTGTGTCATCCGGTGGCTCCGATGCAGGAATAAAACAAATATGAACATATCCATATCTATATGAATAAATCGTACGTGTGTAGTGTACTCTACTTCGGTGAAGACAGAAGTCTACTTCGGTGAAGACAGAAGACCTTTCCGTTACAGACGCAGGATTCCGCCCCCCGAAGAAATAGTTGAAGTAACTAAAGCCTTGGTTTGTGCTCATTCTTTCGTCAGTTTCCTCGGAAGTCAAGTCATCTAGCGATTTGACAGTCCTTTCTCCTAGCCAGCTTTGATCCGGCACATGTACTATGATTATCTTCCCTTCCTCTTCCTGTCCTGATTGTTTCTTAGGGGCTTTCATGACGAGCATACCGGAGAGTATGACGGACTAGTATGGAAGGAAAGAGTCAGCTCACAAACTACTTATGCCTAAATCGAAGAAAGAGAACTCCTAGCAATTTTCGCAAACACAACCAACTCAATACCACCTGCTAGATAGAAGACCATTCCAGGGTTCAGACCAATGGGAGAGGGAGGCCTTCTTTCTTTAATGATTTCCGTTGTTGAGGGCTTCGGACCAGGGAAGGAACTGCGTGCAATTGTTAATGGACGAGCGAGTCGACCTAGCCTGCCGAGTATGTAGATAGAACTTCCCGCCAACCTATGAAAGTAGTGCCCGGGCAAAGAGCTAAGATAGCTAGCTGATGGGTGATCTAAGCCCTCAAAATGAACTGAGAGATTCCTTATTTGACATCAACCCTGCTATCTTCAAATCTCCTGCGTAGACAGGTGAGAATCTACGCGGTTAGTTTGACACTCTAATATTCCCACTTCTGATAGTGAGAATCTATTATTAACTAATATGTTCTAGAGTGCCTTTCAATATATAAAGGAGCCGCCTTTCTTCGAGACTTCCAAAGAAGGACCGATCAGATCAACTCTTCCACTAACTAAAGATTCCGAGCATAAGCTATCTTGCAAGTGGGTCGAAATTAGGTGCTTACCTTCTTTCTGTTGATGCGGGGCGACTTACCGCCTTTGTTCATCCGATGGAGTAAAAGGATGAGAACCTTTGCATGCCGGTACCAAAAACCGATGCCTTACCACTTGGCTATACTCCATACACTCAGTCCCTGGAGAGAGGGTGTTTGGCTAGTTATAGGGGTGTTGAAGGAGCGACTAAGCGAGGCGATGTACCGACCATCCGCGACTCTGTTAGGTTTTGTAGTGTAGTCGAGATAATCGGCTATTTTAGAAAGCTTAATCGACGCAACTAATAGTAAACTGCTTGAAAAACAATGAGAACTTTCAAACTATAATAATTAGTGTGAGGTCAAATGCGAGTTGAAGTGCGCTGTGTAGTTTCCACATCCGTTTTAGCACCCGAGACGTCATTATAGGGAAAATAGTGGGAAATTCAGCATTTGATCACATTTTGCCCGCTTATTTAGTCTCTGATTTGTATACAAATAATTCAGAAATGTCTAGGTAGGTTAACTTCTGCCGAGGCTGCTGAAAAAAGGGAACGTATAGGACTAGGTGACTAAGGGTGCTTGTGACTATAAGACTACCAATAATGGACACAGACTATGGCAGTGGATTCTTTACCCGGGCCTGTTCTAGCCCCTGGGAAAAAAAGACCCCATCCTAACAACGTCATGGCATGCTCAATTATCTCTTAACCTGGCTATGTTAGGTTCTTTAACCATTGTGGTAGCTCACCATATGTATTCCATGCCCCCTTATCCATACTTAGCTATTGACTATGGTACACTACTTTCCTTGTTCACGCATCACATGTGGATTTCTCATAGTTGATGTTGCTGCACACGGAGCTATTTTGACGCTCAGAGACCTAGATCCAACTACTTGATACAACGATCTTTTAGACCTTGTTCTTAGAGCTATTATATCGCATCTCAATTGGGCATGTGTATTTCTAGGTTTTCATAGTTCCGGCTTGTATATTCATAATGATAGCATTCGTGCCTTAGGGCGTCCTCAAGATATGTCTTCAGATACTGCTATACAATTGCAACCCATCTTTGCTCAATGGATACAAAACACTCATGCTTTAGCACCTGGTACAACAGCTCCTGGCGCAGCAGCAAGCACCAGCTTAACTTGGGGAGGTGGTGAGTTAGCAGCAGTAGGCGGCAAAGTAGCTTTGTTACCGATTCCATTAGGAACTGAAGACTTTTTGGTACATCACATTCATGCTTTTACGATCCATGTGACTGTATTGATTCTACTGAAAGGTGTCCTATTTGCTCGCTGCTCACGTTTGATACCTGAGAAAGCTAATTTTGTTTTCGTTTCCGGACGGAGGAAGATGTCAAGTATCCGCTTGGGACCATGTTTTCTTAGGGGATGTCAAATGCTATTTCGGTAGTAATATTCCGGAAAATGCAATCGGATGTTTGGGGTACTGTAAGTGATCAAGGGGTGGTAACTCATCTCACGGGAGGACACTTTGCACAGAGTTCCATTACTATTAATGGGTGGCTTCGAGATTTCTTATGGGCACAGGCGTCTCAGGTAATTCAATCTTATGGTTCTTCATTATCCGCGTATGGTCTCTTTTTCTTGGGTGCTCATTTTGTCTGGGCTTTGAGTTTCATCTTTCTATTCAGGGGACGTGGTTATTGGCAAGAACTTTTTGAATCCACAAATGAGAAGTAGCTCTTGCTACTCAGCCTAGGGCCTTGAGCGTTGTACAAGGACGTGTTGTAGGAGTAACCCATTACCTTCTGGGTGGAATTGCCACAACATGGGCATTCTTCTTAGCAAGAATTATTGCAGTAGGATAATGGCTAGGAGGATTTTCAAGGCATTAAGATTTCCAAGGCGGACCCCACTACTCGTCGTATTTGGTTTGGTATTGCTACCGCGCTGTACTTCGAGAGTCATGATGATATTACTGAGGAACGTCTTTATCAGAATATTTTTGCTTCCGCAATAATCTTTCTATGGACATCTGGAAACCTCTTTCATGTAGAACAATTTAGAGTAGTGGGTACAGGACCCCTTACACGTCAGACCCATTGCTCATGCAATTTGTCCATTTTGGTCAACCCGCTGTAGAAGCCTTTACTCGAGGGGGTGCTCTTGGACCGGTGAATATTGCTTATTCCGGTGTTTCTCAGTGGTGGGATTACGTGGATCAAAGCCCTTCGCTTCTTCCTTAGAGAAAGACGAGGACCATAATATTCGTTAGTGCGGAGAAAGTCCATATATTAGCTATCTTTCTCTTTGAATGACATCTCAATTCACGGTTTCGGATCAAAGCAACTAGAATCCCTCTTTTTCCGACCCTCCACCCCAGTATAAAGAATTCAAGCCTCAAATATGATTTAGGTCTGTCGAATAAGAGAATAGGGCCTTTCTTCTGGGCATAGGTAGTTTAAGTAGCCGAGGCACGACTAGGGGGACTACCCCTCCTGACTACTTGATTGAAAGAAAGCAAGCGCCAGCATTCAACCTCTCCCGGGCCTGAAGGGAATGCCAGACATGCTCACCCCCTCTTTCAATCACTGCATTCTACCTCCGGATAGAGGCAGACTGAGTTTTCATTGAGCAAGTTATTTGAAAAAAATGTGTACGGGAAGACTGATCGCTTTCTGTTCTAGGAGGAGCCGCAACCGAAGGGTGGAAGCAGGCTGGGGTAAGTATGAAGGGCTGAGACATCGACATCATGTCTCTGGTAGTCTACCTCTCCTTTTTCTTGGTAAGAGGACTTCCCTAGTCTTCTTTCCCTCCTTTTCTCTGCGCATCGAGCTTGGCCTCTAAGTGGAAGATGAGAAGGATGGAGGAGTGTCTGAGCTGACCTCTCATTCCCGCGGTAATTCAAGCCATGAAACAAGTAGTAGCCAGCAGCGGCGGTAGACATCAGTGATCCAGAAAAAGAAAGACAGCGCTCTGACCTTGCCTCTGCTCCTTTTCTTAAGGCTCACTCTCCTCTTGCTTTTTTGATGGTCATCAACATACCTAGCTTCAGTTGCTGACCTCTCAGCTGGAGGGAGCTACTGATTTCACATAGTTAGCTTAGCGCGGGAGCTACTGCTTTTCTTTCCGCCGAAACCTAGCTGACCAAAGACCTTAGCCAGCCTGTCAAAGATGACCTCTGCTTGCTTCTTACCTTGACTTTGCTTGCTTGCGTGGGCATATCCATTGTACTAGCTGCCTTCCCTAGTTCATCAGATCTCCTCAGAGCTTTCTTTGCAATGAGTTGTCTATCGTCTTGACCTCCCGGAGCTTCGAGGCCCCTGAAAAGAAAGTAGTCTAGTCGCGTTCTCTGAGTAGCTGATACCCTTCTCTGCTTACCACGTGGGCTCTGACTTCTTCTTCGCTGACCGCAACCTCGTGAACTGCGTCTTGCTTTTCAGTAGAACATGCTTATCCATATGTTGTAGATTATAGTAGTATACAACTATCCCAAATATATAGTGAGTTCTTCCCCCTTCCCTGCTTTCGCCTACTTACATGCGTATTGCAGTGCCCAACGTCACTATAAGCTTGCTTTCCATCTCTGAACTATTTGAATTAGAAACCTCAACCAGCAAAAGAAAGCAAACCAAGTCGACGGATCCCACCTACATATCAGAAGAAGATCCTCAACCCGTGAAAGCGGACAAAGCGCAATAGTACGCCTGCCTCTATTCCTACCCTTCTTCCCTAAGCGGGTGGAAGAGTTCTGATCCGTTGGCAGCTATGAGACTCAATCAACCTGTGGCAGCAGACAGACCAAGCACAAGATACCACCTGATGAGACGAGAAAGAGGCTTACTGAGTGAGCAAGCGAGGAGACCTCAATCCCGCTGCAAGCAAGATGCCCAACATCCTATGCAAAAGGACTACCTTCTTTCCTCTTCACTAACTGCTGACTCGGTTCCGATTATACAAGCCTGCGATATGCTGATAGAGCTCTCTCCGAAGCCACTTTCTACTAAAACTTCCTTGCTTGCTTTGAAACCTCGCTCGACAACGCGATAGATATATATAGTCAAAGGGAGATTCTACTACTATATATATCTATCTTATATCTATCTATAGTATGGAGGAAAGATTCGAGCGAAAGGAGAGGAGGATGCCGAGTTTTCCAAGGACTGGACGTAGGTAGTGGTAGCATTAACGGTGCGACACGCGATCGACTTATATCTATCTATGCCTTAGGCCAAGGAAAGATGCGATTGATGCACCGGATGTTGATGGTAGTTTTCGCGTGACTATCTTTAACGATGTCGGGCATGCGCTTTCTGAGAGTCCTTCCCCAACCCCCTGGAAAGAGCAAAGAGAATCCTTCCTCCATGCTTTCCCGCTTGCTTGCTGAGAAGGCGGAGGAAAGGCAAGCTGCAAGCAAGCACCCCGCAGGTTGAAGGTCGAACCAAGAGCATGAGACTAGTCAGAGGCCCCCCTATTTCTATATATTTCTGTAGTTTGATACATATTTGACTTTTTTCCCAAGCTGACTCTCATCTAGGAACGATTCATCGACTTCCTACTATATATCTAGTAAGTAGAGCGATCGAGGAGGCCTTTTCTATAGTTCCCCTTCGATGACTGCCCAGATCGGGAAGTCTTTTTTTGTAAGCTAAACCCAGAGCTTCACTATCAATCTCTTTCCTTGGAACTAGAATATATAATAGCAAAGATTGAGACCTTTGTCCAGAAAGAATCCGGAGGTTCAGAGCTGATAGATGAGCTGTCTCTTATGTATTGACTTTCGTCACTTGAATATAGCATGACTGACACTCTAATATACCATGACTTATGTATCAAACTAACCGCGTAGATTACTAATAGATTAGAAATAATAATAGAGCTGCTAGCTGATGGATTTTTCCATTCCCGCGGATGGTGCTAGTCTAATCCCTGATTGAGGGAAGGGCCAGAAATGAAAGAGCAAAGCCACCGCACTTATAGTACTGGCATTCAAAATAATCCCAATCGGCAAAGCTTGACAACCATATATTGAGGTCTAAGGCTTTTCAATACATATTACCTATGACCCCATCCTGGCTTTTCGAAAAAAGAAAAACAAATAGAAATTGTACCAGTTGTACTTAATGATAGAAGAATTTGGCAGAAATATGTAGAATTGTCCCTCCTCAGAAAATGTTCAGAGGCTTTTTGATAGTCTTAGTCAGTTCTAAGCAAAGAGTCGTAATATGCTTCACCTGTCTAAGCAGGAGATTTGAAGATAGCAGGGTTGATGTCAAAGAAGGAATCTCTCAATTCATTTTGAGGGCTTAGCCAGAGGCACACACAATAATAAGAGGTAGAATAGCATGGGATGAAATTGTTTTCATAAAGCTTCTTCAAGTGGCTATGGTGAAAGGAAGACGGGAGGTTTCAACATCATCAGAGGAAGCGGATGAAAAGGACTTGCGCTCGGCTCTCCATACGGTCCAACAGAGGACTCTTCACGCTTTGTTATCATATTCGTTTAGAATATGTTTTGACATTCATATCTGTATTCATTTTAAAGTAGATGCATATATGGATATCACTTTGATTTTTGCTAATATTCGCATTGGTATTCATATATCCATTTGTGTACATAAGTATGGTAATAGATTTATTTATAACTATGTGTAACAACATTCTATGATTGCTTTCACCATTGTTGATATATATATTTATGTATAAACCATCTTAGACATTATATTTAGTTAATCTATTGAATATATCCGTTATTATTCATATTCAAATCATATTCGTTTTACATTTGTATTCATTTTTTATCGATGTGGTAACACATTTTTCATATCCATCAATATTCGTATCTATATTTGTATTTGTAATGGATAAGGATGTGATTTTACCTATATTCGTATTTGTATCCAACCATTTTCATCCCTATTCAGGTGGCTCCACAGGGTAGAGCAGCACAATCACAAGTGCGACATCCGTCGTCGAGTGGTGCGACATGGATTGTTGCATCGCTTTTGCTAGAGGATCGCCAGTGCTCAGGGTTTCTAAAAAACCTGCAAATACCCTTGATAATTGTGTGAAAATTCATTGTTGAGTCGAGCAGTTTAGGATTAATAAAAAATTGCTAAATTAATGAATTCATTAAATACGAAGCGGTTTAATTTATTTTACTTGGGCAAGCTCAGGGTTGAACTCGGTGAGGTAATTGTCTCCTTAGGCTAATTTTTAGGTAATTTAGAAACTATATTTTCGAGGAGTACTTTTTAGAGATATTTTTATGCAATTAATGAGGGGAATGCAAATCAGGCTAATTTCAAGGGGCTGAAATACAATTTCTCAATCAAATCAACTACAAACATAATAAAACTTATCTAGAAAGCTACAATGAATTTTTGGTATTTTTCCAATGTAAAATAATTTTTTTATGAATTAAATAATGTAAAATTCATTCACGGTAAAAACAATTTTAATCGATACCAAACAGATGTTGTTTGCAGAGATAAATTTATCCTAAATAGATAACATTATTTTACTTTCTCATTTCTTTAATTTTTATTATCAATAAAAATCCCAAAAAAATAATTAGATAAGAACTGTATATATTTGTTCTGACATTAAATATAAATTAAAAATACAAAAAAATAGCAAAAGAAAATAAAATAATTGTTTTTTATTTCTTAAAAATGCTTACAAAAATATATATTTGTACATATGACTTCTTTTGACATTTTGTTGAACAAGAATCTTGCATATGTCATTAAGATCTACAATTTTCATGTTTTACACTTTTTTATTCTACTTTTATCTATTTTATTTTCATTTTTCTGTATTTTTCTATTTTCTAATTTTCCTATTGGGACACGTGGCTCCCTCTGATTGAGCCACGTGGCTCGCTCTTTATTGCCACCCGTACCACTCCTCCACCATTAAATCCATATGAGGGATCTCATCCTTGTTGTTCGCTCCCGCCCTCGCTCTCAACCGTAAATCCATCTGATGGATCAAATCAAGACCGTAGCACCCCATCTTCTCGTCCACCCTCATTGTCTACCCCCAGTAAATGCCACACACGCACGTTATGCCTCTCCACCCACCATTCTTCTCCCAATTCTCCATCTCACTCCACGTTGTTGTTCCGCTCACCGACCATCCCTCGATGTCGACCTAATCTCCCTCTATCTCGTACAACCATTACTCCCCCTCGATCTCCTCTCTCTGGCCGACGCACATCAGTTACAAACACCTCGACCACCCTTCTGTAACCAATGACTTTATCTTCAAAACCATTGCCACCTTCCACATTCCTCTTGGTCCACCACTTCACGATCGACTATCATCCTTATGAATCTCCATTTCATCACCTTTATTCTTTCTTTTTGGCCTTTAATCCCCAGCTAAATGCATGTAAATAACATTATTTTGTAGAAATTAACATTCATCATTTATTGTAGAGATATTGTATAAAATGTATTGTTTAAAGACAAAATAAAAAACTAAAGAAAAGATAAGAAAAAGAAATAAAATTCCAAAGGTATTTTATGATCCTAAACCTCGAGACCTAGGAATCCTAATGAGTTGGTCGACAAGGAATAAAATAGGTGGAAATAAGGGTAAAAATCACAATAAAACTCTTACTTTTATTCTCCAATAAGTCCAATTTAGGACCTATTTTATTCTTTATTATTTGTTCTTCAAATCAATGAAGTATTTATACATGAAAGTCCTAGATAAAAATTAATATAAAATTACAAAATCAATTTCATAAAAAAATAATGCAAGTTGTGCATTCTACACTTGAAATAAAATTCCAGAACCCAAACTTCTCAAATTCATATCTTCTCCACATGAACTCAAAATGCATCAAATTCATCTTTAAATGCATATAACTTTAGTAAGCTATTTAATGAAGTTGGTTTCATTTAATTTGTAGTTAAGATGCAAAAGTTAGGTTTTGGACCCCTATTATACTATATACTTGAATAAAATATCCATTTTATTTATTCTTTTTTCATAATATTATATTTTTATAATTTTGTAAATATTATTTATAATATATGAACATAATTAGAATACAATAAAACAATAAAAAATATGTTGAAATAAAAATAGTATACAAAATACGCAGATGAATACATTATACTTATACATATATAATTAAAACCTATATTTATTTAAGTATGCAAATAACTTCTTAAAAATACAATAAAAATATATTTGCGTATATTTAAATAAGTTATAAATATATAAATTTAGTATATAAAACAATAGGATATAAAATACAAAATAAAAATAAAATACACAGAACATAGGTAAATATACCTATAAATGAGCCCTCTAAAAAGTAATACATAATAAAATAACGTTAAAAATAAATAAATATCATAATAAAATACTCCATAAAATAATAAATATTTTTCATGTTTTAACCAAAAATTAGATAAATTGATTTCTATTTTATTTTGAATTACTTCCAATTTTATTTACTGATTTGTCTTTTCGCGGATGCTGTGGCATTCCAAGTTGATGATACAAGCGATGAATCTCCCAATCTCGTTTCACGATATCCGATGTCTTCTCCATGAGCGAGATGCATCGAAGAAGGTAGATATCCACGAGTAGTCGAAACAATAGCACAACAACATGGCGAGGATAATGGTCCTCTCCAGGGTTTATAGTGGACGGCTACTCTAAGGAGAGAGAGGGGATGTGTATGAGAATTAGAGAGGGAGAGAGCACTTTCAAAAAGTTGTAAAAGAAGTGATATGGTTTCATCTTCTTTTATACTCTTTTGAAGTCCATGTATCGCAATCCATTTGAAACAAAATCAACGGTTGAGATTGATTTGTATTTCTGTTCAATGACCATGATTTTATTATATAAAAATACACAATAATTAATTTAAATCAAATTATCTATATAGATATTATCAATATAACTTAATTTGACTAAACCAACATCCAATAAAGGATAAGGAAGGCGGCTAGCCACCTTCCATATACAAAGGGGATGACCACCTTAACAAGTCAAGGGTGGTCATCCGCCCTCCATATTAGGAAGGTGGCTCCCTTTCCAATTATGTGAGATTACTATATCTCACATAATCCTTTATTTGTTTACAACAACCTTTTTGTTGTAAATTAATTCACAAAAATAATTCCAAATTAATTTTGTGAATATTTCAATCAGTCCATTAAATAATTGTGAATCATATTCACACATCCAAAATAAAATGTAAAATACATTTTCAATTAGTTGTCCATTGTGAATCCAATTCACATAAACATTTAAATTTTAGATGTTATTACAAATAGCTCTCTCTTATATAATATAAATCATATTTGTAATATATATCATTAACATGGATAGTGCTATCCACATTATTCATATACTTTATAATTAAATCACAACTAATTATCTTGTATCTTTATTCTTGTGTGCCCTAATAATATGAATCACATTCACATTATTCACATTTTTGTAATTAAATCATATTTTATTATCTTAGATAACTTTCCTTATATGGACAAATAATATGAATCAAATTCATATTATTCATGATAATTAATTCTCATCTAAGTCATTTAAGTAGATCAAAATATCACACAAAATAGGGTTGTGAAAACGAAATGCGATGAAAATTCGCATAACCAAAATTGGCCATGTAATCCTAGGTTTATGGATCATATCTGAAACCACCTACCAATGGATCTAATACCACTTGAAGGTTACAGGAAAAAACTTTAAGCACATCACAGAAGCATGGAGATCGCATCATATGCGATTGAGAGCGACTAGTCACACTAGTTGCTCTGGGCAGTAAAATTTAAAAATCTATGAGGATGAAACCACATGATCTGAGAGAACTTCTTAAATCATTTCATATAAATCACAAACAGGTATTAGGGTTACCTCTTGAATCGTGGTTGTGATAATTATCTTTAAAGGAAGAGACCTCATGTTTCAAGTCCGTTCCAACGGAGGAGACGCTTGCAAGCGCGTTGATGAAATACGTGCTCCTTGCAATCCAAGTTGATGATACAAGCAGTGAATCTCCCGACATCGTCTTATAATATCTGATGTCTTCTCCACGAACAAGATACACTGAAGAAGGTGGAGATCCACGAGTAGTCGAAATGGTGGCACTGCAGCATGGCGAGGACGATGGTCCTCTCTAGTGTTTATACTTGACAGTTACTCTAAGGAGAGAGGGGGGATGTGTATGAGAATTAGAGAGGGAGAGAGCACTTGCAAAAAGTTGTAAAAGAAGAGATATGGTTGCCTCTTTTTTATACTATTTTGGAGTACATGTATCACAATCCATGTGAAACACAAAATCAATGGTTGAGATTAATTTGTATTTCTATTCACCGGCCATGATTTTGTTATATAAAAATAGACAATAGTTAATTTAAATAAATTAACTATATAGATATTATCAATATAACTTAATTTGACTAAATCAACATCCAACAAAGGATAAGGAAGGTGACTAGCCACCTTCAATATACAAAGGGGACGACCACCTTAACAAGTCAAGGATGGTCATCCACCCTCTATATTAGTAAGGTGGTTCCCTTTCTAATTATGTGATATTACTATATCTCACATAATCCGTTATTTATTTACAACAACCTTTTTGTTGTAAATTAATTGACAAAAATAATTCTAAAGTAATTTTGTGAATATTTCAATCAGTCCGCTAAATAATTTTGAATCATATTCACACATCTAAAATAAAATGTATAATACATTTTCAATTAGTTGTCCAATGTAAATCCAATTCACATAAACATTTAAATTGTAAATGTTATTTACAAATAGCTCTCTCTTATATAATATAAATCATATTTATAATATATATCATTTATATGAATAATGCTATCCACATTATTCATATACTTGATAATTAAATCACATTTAATTATCTTGGATCTTTATTCTCATGTGACCTAATAATATGAATCACATTCACATAAATCACATTTTTTATAATTAAATCACATTTTATTATCTTAGACGACTCTCCTTATATGGACAAATAATTGAATCAATTCATATTATTCATGATAATTAATTCTTATTTAACTATCAATTTTCCTCAATGCTTAGACACATTATCAGTAATGAAATTATCCTTGAACTCTTTCAAGAATAATGCGCTTTCTACTCGGATACTTGGGTATAAGAACATGGAGATTGTACGTTCCATGTATAGTGACGTGAATATTGAGATCATATCTCAAATCCAGATCTCAGGGACCTCCCACAGATGTTTGATTAAATCAATGACGTAAATCTAATTTTCTCATCATATCTGAATCGCATTAAGATAACAATCCAATATTTTGACCAAGATCAGATTACTTCTCTACTAAGATGAGTCACTAAAATCTTGAATTGTTTCATCACTCCCTCGGAATGGAAGATTCATGGTTATGCAATCATTTATTGATCACGTCACTCTCAGGTATTCCTAACACCTGTACATATTGCATACTAGAAGACCTAGAATAAACATGAAGTTTTAGATCTTATTTAGATTGTCTCCTTCATGGTTTTATCATTAAGTTTCTCATTTGATCATTGGGATTTGGTATCGAACATATACTTTCCAAAATCATATATCATACCCAGGCATTGATCATATACTTTCCAAAATCATATATCAAACCTATAAATCCACAGTGTATTAATTTATTTAACAGACTAAATAGGAACATAAAGAAACTGCAAGGGGAGAGGGTGCAAATTACCCAGCCAGAGGCGTGCGGCTCACGTGTGTGACAGGTGGCGGGCAGTGAGTGGCCGGCGACGTGCGGTGACGATGTTGACGTTTGACGCATCCAACGGCTCTCACACTATGGCGAATGTGGGGAGTACGTGGCCGTTAGATCGGATATCTAACGACCTGACAGGAGCAGGCCACGGACAATCCAGATGCAGTCTAGAGAAGAGGTGCGATCCGACGGTGGAGAGGGCATCTGGACGAATTTCTCCCTGGCGAAGTTCGTCGGAGGACTGGGGGTGCTCCGAGCATTCGATGAATGATCAGTAGGGAGGGTTCGTCTCGCGATGGTCCTCCGCATCGGGTGGCGGTGGTGGATGGAGCATCCACCGGTCGTATCTCCAGGAAGGGGGGGGGGGGGGGTTACAACCTGGGATAGCTCCGACGAGGGGGATGAGATGCGATCTGGTGGGCAATCTTGCACTCCTTGACCTGCAAACAAAAGCTCTCGCTCAGAGGCTCTCTCCGGTGGGGGTTATTGGATGAACAACAAAGGGAAGCGATGGTGGGAGGCGGAGGTAGGTTCCGGGGAAGGTGGCGGAGGGAACCTAGCTAAATCTCAGCTCGGATAGCCAAGATCAAGATGATCAGACTATGGAAGAAGGGTGACGATGGAACGGGGAGTCGATCTGAACGGCTAGGGATGACCGGTGGAACTCCGACCGCTGGGTCGGAGCCAACGGAGGTCCGATGAAGGGTTTACGATAAAATGGAACTAGGGTCGATAAGGAGTCTACCTGAGGGTCCAAGGATGATCCTCAGCTCCAGGAGGATGCGGCGAAGGGGGTCGTCGCCTCGACCAAGCTGCGATGGGTAGGGAGGCTCGAACGTGGAGGCGCCCCACCACATACCTTGAGCAACGGCTACAACGCTTCAATCTGGCCACCAAGGAGTGCTTTCGGTCACTGTCACTGAGGGGAAGTTCGTTAAGTACAATGAGGGCTTGCGGCGCGAACTACTGAGCTGGGAATCGAATGGGAGGTTTTATATGCAACTCCAGGTGACGAGGTTGAACGGGCACGGGCACGCGAACCAAAAAAGAACCGACCTTACTTAGGGATCCGCAAGGGTCGTGGATCCAAGGGGAAGGTCGAGCGAATAAATCGGGGCGAAAGGGGACAAGATCCGGTCGAGCGAATTTAGAGAAAGTGGAGTAAAAATCGGATCCGAGCACAAGTGGTCCTAGGGGAGCAGTTGACCGAGGTCAACAGTCCTCCGTGGACCAATCAAATAATTTCGAGGTCAAAATTATTTAGAAATTAATTTAAAAATTGAAAATGATTTTATTTGAAAATAATTTAAACATGAAAAATGTTTATTTATTTTCAAACTATTTTTGGTGATTTTTATTTATTTATTTGAAAAATAAATTAAGGTATATACATTATATTATATTATGTGCATATATAACTTATTTATTTATTTTTATTTTAATTTTTATTTTGTTTATTTTTGTACAAAAACCTCAATTTTATTTTTTATTTGTTTACAACATCATATTTAGAGTATAAAATCATTTTTATTTTATTTTTATGGTTTATTTGCAAGGGTGAAATAAATAGTGATAGATACATATATACATGGTATATGTACAATGTAGAGAGAGAAATGATTTTTATCTTGGGTTTTATTTTATTTTTCTCATTTTTGTTTTATTTTTAGAAATATATATAAAATAATAGAAACATATCTTTATTATTATTTTTGAGAAAATAAATTATTTATATACATATATATATACATATATATGGGGTGTGTACAAGGACGAGTGGCCCTATCTCTCTCTACTTATTTTATTTGGCGGTCAGGCCCATGTTGAGCCTTCTCTTGGGTTCACGTCACTCAATATTTATTCTAAATATTTCCTTCTTTTTCTTTATTTTTCATTTTTTAACGGTAATAGAATTGCTAAAAATGATCCTTCTGAATGGAGGCCATAGGAGTCTCTGTTTCGCGCAAAATTTGAATGACATAATATAGGATATATAGATGAAAATCCACGGAAGAAATTTTCAAACAAAAAATAAAAAAATGGGTGAAATGATGCGGGTGGAGTCAAGTTAGCTACCCCCAAGGGGAAGTCCCAAATTATCCATATAGAGTTCAATGGGGCTGCCCCATGGGGGGAGCTAACTTGGCTCCCCCCGCCCCATTTCGCCCTATTTTTTATCCATGTACATATATATATATATATATATATATATATATAGAGAGAGAGAGAGAGAGAGAGAGAGGAATGATCCTATGAGAGCCAAAACCTGTGAGAGCATGAGAGCATGCATTCTGGACCACATGATCCAACCAAGAGAGAGAAGACCAGGAGAGAGAAAATAAAATCATGTGGTCCAGAATGCATACTCTCATGCTCTCATATTTTTTTACTCTCATAGGATCACTCCTATATATATAGGGAAAAATGGGGCTGCTCCCTAGGGATAGCCAACATGGCTGCCTGATGAATGCCCATTCATCACTCTTTATTCTTATATTTTAGCTACAAAAACCTTTGCAAATACATGTATATTCTTGTAAATACAAATAATTATCAAATTGCATGCATTATATAAAGTTTAATAATTAGCATGTTTTTGTGCAAAAATAAAAGAATAAAGAGACAAAAGAAAAAGAGGGAAATATTTAGAATAAATATTGAGCAACCTAACCCCAAGGGAGGGCTCAGCATGGGCCTGACCGCATAAAAGCCAAACTAGAGAGAGATAGGGAGCTCATATGTGTAAATATACTAGTAAATATAATAAAAGTATTTTCCTCTAAAAATCCTATAAATGGGCTTGTATATATTTGTAAATACTTATAAATACAAAATCAAAATAAAAATAGAAAAATTAAAAAAAAGAAAATAAAAATGATCTTACTTGTACATATCCATCATGTATATAAACCCACACTTATATTTATTTCACCTTGTAAATAAATAAATTAAAATCCCTAAAAATTTGTATATATTCTATATTTCATGTTGTAAATAAATAAAATAAAAACCATCAAAAACAAAATTAAATAAAAAGAACAAAATTAAAAATAAAAAAGAACATTGTATATATACCATGTATATAGATGTATATATCTATTTATTTTACTTTTGTAAATAAATAATAAGAATAAAATAAAAATACCATTTTATTCCTAATTTTATGCTATAAATAAATAAAATATAAAATGGGAATAAAAATGAACAAAAATAACTAATTAAAAATCAAAAATTAAAAAAATCAATATTGTACATATACCTATGTATAGCACTATAGAGTACATACCTTATTTTTATTTCGAAAAATTAATTAAAAATAATAAAAAATAGAAAAAAAAAATAAAATAAACATTTTCATGTTTTGAGTTTTTAATAATTCGGCCTTTTTCTATTTTAATTTGAATTTTTAAATCATTTCCACGTGGCCTGTCCCCATTGGTCCACGGGGGATGTTGACCCCCCGGTCAACTCCCCCCCTTGGACCACAGGGTTTCGGATCTGAGCCTCCAACCCGATTTCTCTAAATTACCTACGCTCGATCCGACAACCAAATCTGCTAACTCCGAGTCCTCAACCGAGCTTGATCATCCCTTATCCACGCCCGGGGTGGATTTTGGGGATCCGCGCTTCGAGCTGCTCGCCTGACTCCCCGATAGCCGGACCCCTAGAGGTATTTACTCCCAGCTCCGCCTCCGATTTCACTCATCTTTGGATCAACTTTCTCTACCCAGGACCTCCACATCCTTCGCGAGAGTGACAGCTCGCTCTCGGCCGTGTCGCAGCGAGGAAAGGGAGACCAGACCACTGATCCGGCAGCTACGCGCCGCCGTGCGCCGCCTGGAGGTGGTGCTTGAGCCTCGGACACCGACGATCCTCGAGGCAAGGACCTGGAGCATCCCCTGCTCTTCCACAGTCGACTACAGCCAGTAGGTAGCTCTCTCTCTCTCTTTCCCTATTTCTCTAATTTTGCATTTCGCCCAAATCGACCCGTCGCCGTTCAGCTTTGATTCCGACCACCCTCGCCTTCGTTTCGATCATCGGAATCGCCCATCACGATCGCCTTTCCCCCGCACACAATCTCCACCCACTCATCCAACCCAGTTCGCACAGGAACTGGGATTGGGGCTCCTCCGCAGTCGCTTCGCTGGAGCCCCTTCGCCCCGCCGCATCAGTCACCTTCACCACCCCTAACCTGGTCGAGGCACTTTGCCCTCGACCCAGGAGCTTGTTACACATCTTTGCAGGTCCAGAGGAGCCCATCCGAGGGCTTCGACATTCAGGTGCAACAACTCCTCCTCTGCCAGTTCCGTCGGAGCTCTCCAGAGCTCCTCGCCACCATCGGAGGGTACCATTCGACGCGGGAGGCCAAGGCGCAGCATCTCCGATCTTCAACAGCCTCCGAGGAGCTCCCCCGTACGCGCACGAGGCCGGCGAAGTTCGTCGGCCGCCTGTTCATAGAGCATCCTCCGTAGCCGTTCGATCTCCCTCCAACTCCAGACCAGATCTCAGACGTCCACTTGAGGAGCCACACTAGCCGTTCGATCATCCGTGGGTGAATCTCGGCCATCTGTTCAGCGAGGTTTAGCCACGTCGCATAGGAGGCGTCCGATCAGCCACGTGGATGAACCTCCTCCATCCGATCTGAGCCAGAATCCTTCGCATACCCACGTCGCGTTACAGCCGTCCGATCTTCCACGTGGGAGCTTTCCAGCTGCTCGATCGCGCCGAGGGGTCCCTTTGTTGTGCGCCACGCTTCTTCGACCGTCAGATCCAACACGTGGCGACCATCTGGCCCTCGACTTAATAAAGGGTAAATTTCTTCTTAGGCCCCTAGCTTTTTAGGTGTTAATCTTTAGTCTTGTAACTATTTTAAAACGTTTATTTCAATAGGGTAATTTACATAGAGGACCCTGTTATTCCTGGTATTTGCTTTTATACCCCTGTGTGTGGTGGAACACGTGCTTGTCTGGGTTATTTGCATGTATAGACCTATAGTTTCAGGGTGTTAATGAATGAATTTATACTTTTGAGATTTGCAGAAATACCCCTGTGAGTGGTTTAATTGCGCATGTGCTTGATTTAGTGGGTAATTTACACTGAAGCCCCTGGACTTTTAGTACGTGTTACTAAATAGTCCAGGAACTTTAGTTTTCTTGCAAATAGGTCCCTGAGTGCCCAGGTCACGTGCCTCGCACGTGATTTTGTGGAGAAATTGCACCGGACCCCTTGGATTTTCTACTAATTGCGTACAGGTCCCTGTGCACTGTACCCTTGTTTTCATTTTTAATAAAATAGCAAATCGACTCCAAATTTGACGAAAATTGGACACATGGCTCCTGCCATGGTTTAAAATTTTCTCTAATTTTTGGAGACATTTTTGACACTTTTTGATATTTTAAAAAATTTAAAAACACACATTTTCATTACTGTCTAGCTTTAAAAATCACAAAAATATTAAAACACCTCTAAAAATTACAAAAAATTATATATTGTTTGCTTCGCCTTGTTTGATTTTCTAACCAATTTTGGTCATTTTTGGATTTATAAAACCTATAAAAATTACAAAACCCCTAAAAACCCATAAAAATTCTAATAAATAATTGAAAACTCAAAAATTAATAATTCTGGTGCCTAAATTTTCCTTGCATTTTCTTCTATACAGGAAAATTACTTTCAGACCTTGATAGGACCATTATCCATTTTATTTTGGTCCTCCAAGTCTGACTGGACAGTGCCCTTCTTTTCTTGTCTTGTTTTATTTTTATAAAATTCCTTAAAAATCAGAAAAATACCAAAAATTACCTAAAAATATTAAAAAATATAAAAAAACATAAAAACATTTTTGTTTGAATTTTTGGATGAGTTTTGAGTAATTAAATAATTGTTTGAAGTTGGTTGTTTTATTGCTTTCCTATTTTCTTAATTAATTAAAAAATCCAAAAAAATTTAAAAACATTAAAAATCCACCAAAATCCATTTTCTTTTATTTTATTCCTATTTTTGACTACTTCGTAGGCCGTAAGGCCATCACGTGCTCCCTGAGTCCGACCCTGGTCGCTATACCAGGCTAATCCAATAGCCAGGGCCACTATTGTTTTTATTTGATTTTTATCTCTATTTGGTGGTCTGCACTTTATTTTCTTGATTGACTGAATTATTTCTCTCGATCCGGGTCACAACGACCCTTGAGTGATTTTATATTTTATCCCGGATTGATTTGAGGAACTTTTTCGGTCATCAGAATGGCGCCGTTGCCGGGGAGCACGGCTTAGTAGTCGGTTTTCAATTTTTTCCCGTGGTTTTATTTTCACGGCTTTTTGTGCATATTTTGTATATATCATTTATTTGCATAATTGTTTAAATAATCTGGTCTGACCACTTGTGTTTGTTTTCTTGCGAGGGCCCGAGGATCGAGGCGGCCTCTTCGGAAGCCGATGCAACTGCGAGAGTCGGAGGCAGCTCTCTTCTCTACAGAGCCACAGGAGAGCGCGAGGAGCGAGCAGAAGTGTGGGAGCCGCAGAATAGCTGCGGATTAGATTAGCCGTAGATTAGTTTTTTTCCTGCTTATTTGAACTTTTATTGTAATAATACAGGGACAGGACTCTTTCTTGGACTTTGACACTTTCGGGGTCTGTTTCGCCGAGCACCGGTGTGCTCGGGGGACCCCTTAGCTAGTTCGGTTTTTTGCGGCTTTTACGCGGTTTTCCTTTACTGCATTTCGCCCAAATCGACCCGTCGCCGTTCAGCTTTGATTCCGACCACCCTCGCCTTCGTTTCGATCATGGGAATCGCCCATCACGATCGCCTTTCCCCCGCGCACATTCTCAACCCACTCATCCAACCCAGTTCGCATAGGAACTGGGATTGGGGCTCCTCCGCAGTCGCTTCGCCGGAGCCCCTTCGCCCCGCCGCATCAGTCACCTTCACTACCCCCCTAACCGGGTCGAGGCACTTTGCCCTCGACCTAGGAGCTTGTTACACATCTTTGCAGGTCCAGAGGAGCCCATCTGAGGGCTTCGACATTCAGGTGCAGCAGCTCCTCCTCCGCCAGTTCCGTCGGAGCTCTCCAGAGCTCCTCGTCACCATCGGAGGGTAACCATTCGACGCGGGAGGCCAAGGCGCAGCATCTCCGATCTTCACCAGCCTCCGAGGAGCTCCCCCGTACGCGCACGAGGCCGGCGAAGTTCGTCGGCCGCCTGTTCATAGAGCATCCTCCGTAGCTGTTCGATCTCCCTCCAACTCCAGACCAGATCTCAGACGTCCACTTGAGGAGCCACACTAGCCGTTCGATCATCCGTGGGTGAATCTCGGCCACCTGTTCAGCGAGGTTTAGCCACGTCGCATAGGAGGCGTCCGATCATCCACGTGGATGAACTTCCTCCGTCCGATCTGAGTCAGAATCCTTCGCATACCCACGTCGCGTTACAGCCGTCCGATCCTCCACGTGGGAGCTTTCCAGCCGCTCGATCGCGCCGAGGGGTCCCTTTGTTGTGCGCTACGCTTCTTCGACCGTCAGATCCAACACGTGGCGACCATCTGGCCCTCGACTTAGTAAAGGGTAAATTTCTTCTTAGGCCCCTAGCTTTTTATGTGTTAATCTTTAGTCTTGTAAATATTTTAAAACGTTTATTTCAGTAGGGTAATTTGCATAGAGGACCCTGTTATTCCTGGTATTTGCTTTTATACCCCTGTGTGTGGTGGAACACGTGCTTGTCTGGGTTATTTGCATGTATAGACCTATAGTTTCAGGGTGTTAATGAATGAATTTATACTTTTGAGATTTGCAGAAATACCCCTGTGAGTGGTTTAATTGCGCATGTGCTTGATTTAGTGGGTAATTTACACTGAAGCCCCTAGACTTTTAGTACGTGTTACTAAATAGTCCAGGAACTTTAGTTTTCTTGCAAATAGGTCCCTGAGTGCCCAGGTCACGTGCCTCGCACGTGATTTTGTGGAGAAATTGCACCGGACCCCTGGATTTTCTACTAATTGCGTACAGGTCCCTATGCACTATACCCTCGTTTTCATTTTTAATAAAATAGCAAATCGACTCCAAATTTGACGAAAATTGGAAACATGGCTCTTGCCATGGTTTAAAATTTTCTCTAATTTTTGGAGACATTTTTGACACTTTTTGATATTTTTAAAAATTCAAAAACACACATTTTCATTACTGTCTAGCTTTAAAAATCACAAAAAATATTAAAACACCTATAAAAATTACAAAAAATTATATATTGTTTTCTTCTCCTTGTTTGATTTTCTAACCAATTTTGGTCATTTTTGGATTTATAAAACCTATAAAAATTACAAAACCCTTAAAAACCCATAAAAATTCTAATAAATAATTGAAAACTCAAAAATTAATAATTCTGGTGTCTAAAATTTCCTTGCATTTTCTTCTATACAGGAAAATTACTTTCAGACCTTGATAGGACCATTATCCATTTTATTTTGGTCCTCCAAGTCTGACTGGACAATGCCCTTCTTTTCTTGTCTTGTTTTATTTTTATAAAATTCCTTAAAAATCAGAAAATACCAAAAATTACCTGAAAATATTAACAAATATAAAAAAACATAAAAACATTTTATTTGAATTTTTGGATGAGTTTTGAGTAATTAAATAATTGTTTGAAGTTGGTTGTTTTATTGCTTTCCTATTTTCCTAATTAATTAAAAAATCCAAAAAAATTTAAAAACATTAAAAATCCACCAAAATCCATTTTCTTTTATTTTATTCCTATTTTTGACTTCTTCGTAGGCCACAAGGCCATCACGTGCTCCCTGAGTCCGACCCTGGTCGCTATACCAGGCTAATCCAATAGCTAGGGCCACTATTGTTTTTATTTGATTTTTATCTCTATTTGGTGGTCAACACTTTATTTTCTTGATTGACTGAATTATCTCTATTTGAGGATCGAGGCGGCCTCTTCGGAAGCCGATGCAACTGCGAGAGTCGGAGGCAGCTCTCTTCTCTACAGAGCCACAGGAGAGCGCGAGGTGCGAGCAGAAGTGTGGGAGCCGCGGAATAGCTGCGGATTAGATTAGCCGTAGATTAGTTTTTTTCCTGCTTATTTGAACTTTTATTGTAATAATACAAGGACAGGACTCTTTCTTGGACTTTGACACTTTCGGGGTTTGTTTCGCCGAGCACCGGTGTGCTCGGGGGACCCCTTAGCTAGTTCGGTTTTTTGCGGCTTTTACGCGGTTTTCCTTTACTGCCTTTTCCGGTTTCACGTGGATTTTCGAGCCCCTAGCCGTAGGATTTTCTACTTGACTGTGACGTAATAATTAGGATCCAAACACCCTAATATAATTGCCTGTTCCTATAGTGCGGTAATTGGACCTATAATAAAAAAATTAATAAAATAGTCGTTCCACCACCTTCGAGCCTACGCGCCGCGAGCCCGCCCCGTCAAGCGCTACTCCTGAACTCGACCTGTCGAGAAGAGGAGGGGTGGGTCTAGACCGAACTCTCTAGATTGGAGGCTGATGGTCGGCTAGCCGTTCTTTCGAGTAGCAACTGCTGTTTAGGGATTCAGTTTTCTGCCTGTACCATTTAGTTAGTTTATTTTGTGTCTTTTAAATTCTGCGCGGATCATCTTGCATGTAGCCTGCTGGAGTCAGGTACGCATTTCTTACTCTGCATGCATCATTGATTTTCGTGCATCGACTTTTTCGTCTTCTCCCCCTGTTTTGGACTTAATAACCAGAAGAACCGAAAAATTCGTTAGGCATTTTTGTTTTTATTGAAAAAAATCTAAAAAGAAAAATCATAAAATTGGGACTGCTAAGACTATTGACCCTAAAAAAGACATGACTTAAAAATTTGTCTTGGGGAGAGCAACCCTCTCATTGATTGGTTTGATTGTGCAAGAGAGTGACCCTGAACACTAGGTAGAGCCCTCCGATACTCTTCTCGACTGATTACCGACTCTTCTGTGCGGGACAGTCGGTTGGGAAAGTATCGAGTATCCCAACAGGTCACGTAATCACTCTGGTATCTTGATTGTTCACCAAAATAAAATTGACAAGATAATTGACCGATCCTTTACGGTCTTCAGCTCGTGTTGCGTTGGTGAACTGGGGATTTGCTTGGGATCATAGTTTTTCCAGATCCCATCCGCCTTACTCGCCAGATCACGATGATGGGCAGGAGGTCTCTTAGGCATCCTTTGGCTGCACCGCTTTTTAGCACTCCAGCCCATTCATCTAGGTCAGTTTGTGGGAGCTCAAACCCGCTCTTCGAACCCGAGTACGACTTTGCCCTGTTCCCCCTCGACCACCCTTCTTCTTCTGATACCGAGATACTAGTGCCAGAGGAGAGACAGACAGATGATATTTCGGCATCTGAGTTTGGGTCTTTTGCCTTTGCAGAGACCATGGCCGGCAGCAGTGATGATCGCACTGGAGGTCCCTGAGCAGATCAGACATTCGTCTTGGACCAGGGTGCGATCAACTCCACCCTGATCGCCTCATTAGACTCAGTTCAACAGCAGTTGAGAGATCAGGGAGCTTTTATGATCGAGATGAGGTGAGAGCTTGGGTAGATGAGAGCCGACCGCGAGAACCGCAGAGGAGGACCCGACGATGCAGCAGCCGCCGCAGCAGCCGCAGCTGCGGCAGCAGCCGCAGCAGTAGGAGCAGGACCTCCGAGACCGATGCGGGAGAATCACAACCCTGGATCGACTCTGACGCACCATTGGGTGGTGTTACCAGCTATCGTGGGGGACTTCAAGTTCCCCCCGAACACACTTCAGCTCCTACCCCGGTTCCATGGGCTGGCTACTGAGGAGCCCCATCTCCACCTGCAGGAGTTTGAGATGATCTGCAGTACTGTCCACGATCGTCAGGTGGACCAGGATACCATACGGATGATTTCCTTCCCCTTCTCCTTAGCAGACAGAGCAACCACCTGGCTGAAGCACTTGGGGAAGTTCGTCTACACCTGGGAGCAGCTCCGCATCGAGTACTTGCATAAGTACTATCCACTCGGGCGGACGAACGCCGCTAAAGCCCTGATCAGCAACTTCTCCATGCTCCCCAACGAGCAGTTCCACGAGGCATGGGAGAGGTTCAGAGAGCTGACTGACAGATGCCCGTACCACGGCATTTCTAAGCCAAACCTTGTTCATAGTTTTTTCAGCGGGCTGACACCAGAGCTTCAGGGCTTGATGAACTCTTCTTGTGGCGGGTCTTACTTCGCCAAGGATCACGACCAGGTCTGGGCCATCTACGAGGAGATGGCCGAGAACTACATGGTGATGTCCCAGACCCGGTTGTATACTCAGGGCAGACCGCAGCAGCCACAGACCGTGCAGTACCAGAGGATAGCACGGGTCGACGCCGATCCATCCAGTTCGTCCGCGGTAGCCGCAGCATAGGCCGAGTCCACTTCCGCAGACATGGGGATCATCAACGAGAAGCTGGACCGGATGGAGATTATTGAGAAGAAGCAGTGCCAGGGCATCACGCAGATGGAGCAGATGGCACAGACTCTGAGTGACCTGAAGACACCGCTCATGTGTCTCCAGGAGGCACAAACGGCTTCCCAGCCCCGTCTTCAGGCACGAGGCGATACGAGTAGCTCCGGCAGCCAGTCCCAGCGCTCCAGCTCCCACCAGCAGCCTAGATAGGTTCATCTTGTATAGAAGGAGCCGTACCAGCAGCCGCAACCCACCTACCAGTCACCACCGTCTCCAGACATGCAGATGGTGGTATACCAGCCGGATCAGCCTCTGGAAGTACTTTCGCCAGACCCTTACGATTCAGAGCCGTTGATGGATGTCAACGGGATTTGGTACGACTGCCCCCAGCCCGGTATCCGACGAGACCATCTCGGATTCCGTTGGGCGGCCGGAGGTGCCTAGCCCCAGCAGCAGCCGTCAGCACAGGGTGGCCAGTACAACCATCAGAGAGATCACCACCAGCAGCAGCCCCCAGTGTATCCACCACAGCAGCAGTCACAGTATGGTCCTCGTCCCCATCAGCAGGGACAGTCTTGGAGGCGTGATCAGCCTCACCAGCTGCTGCATCAGCCACACACTTACCCCTCTCAGCCACAGCAGCAGTTCCAGCAACCCCACTACCAGAGAGGCTACCCGTCGGGTTACCATGAGAGCCCTATCTTGGATGATATAGCCCGCCTTCTCATAATTCATCAGGCTACTTTTTGACGGGAGATGGATGAGTTCCGCCAGGAGATGGGGGACATCGTGAGAGGGAAGGCCGCCATCCCTGCCCAGATAGAGCCCAACTCGAACAACCCGAAGAGGAAATCTGAGCAGGTAGTTTGTACTGAGTATGCCACTCCTAGTGATACTTTTGGTGATATGTCTGTATATCTTTTTGATACTGACTTTGTCACACTTAGGAGCGGTAGGATGCCAGCAGGCGGCGCCTCGTCTAAGCTTCGTCACGAGGATACTTCCAGAGCACCAGACGAGGAGGAGAGCGGTACTGAGGCCGCTGGAGATGATGACGGTGGTACTGATGCCACCATGGATGCTGATCCCACCGGCGGTACTGAGGCCGCCGTTTCACCAGTTGGAGGAGGTGGTACTGAGGCCACCCCAGATGCCGAGCCAGAGCGCGGTACTGAGGCCGCGAGTCTTCCAGCCGATGGTGGTGCTGATGCCACCAAGTCTTCTGAGATTCCTATCGTTTTTCCTACTTCTGATGTATCTCGGAACATTTCTGTGAATAAATAAAGGGCTTATTTTCTTCTGGTCCCACTGTGGTGCATGATGTATGTGTGGATCCGGTCGTCGAACCGTCTAGACCCTTTCCTAGTCCTTCATCTGAGAAGGACCCTGTGATCCCCTTCTCTAGAGCCCTTCAGATAGGGAAGGGGAAGAAAAATGAAAATCCAAAAAAGAGGCAGCAGGAAGAGTTCAGCCAGCAGATGATAGATCGGTTTCACATTCAGCTGACTCTTCAGGAGGCTTTGCAGCACATCCCTCTTCTTCAACGTTCCCTTAGAGATAGGACTACAGTCAGGAGGAAGAGGAGGAACCACCACTCAGAGATCCATGTGCTGACGAAAGCCACTTGTTTCGCGATCCAGAACCGTCTTCCGGCCAAGAGGCCAGATTCAGGAGCCCCATATGTCAGATGCCACATCAGAGAGCAGAGGTTCGACCGTACTCTATTAGACAGCGGATCGTCGATCAACCTACTTCCGACAGCCCTTCTCGATCGCTTTGAGTTGGGCACTCTTAGACAGAGCAGGACAGTCCTTCAGTTTGCTGATAGATCTGTCAAGAGGCCAAAGGGGCTGCTTAGAGACGTTGTCGTCATGATTCAGGGTCTGCAATTCCCCGTGGACTTCGTAGTGTTGGACATGGAGATCCCTGAGTCAATGACCGATACCCCCATCATTCTAGTCTCCCGTTCTTGGCCACAACCAAGGCAGTGACCGACCATGATAGTGGGAAGGTATACTTTCGCATCGAGGGTGAAAATGTACAAATAGAGACGATCGAGGACAGCAGAGCCAGAGACAGATCATGCTCAGAGACTACTTCAGACACAGAGCAGCTGACTGATGCCGGGCTAGATATCCACCAGGACTGTGACTTTGTGCTCACAGACGATGAGGCAGTTTGGGCAGACCCAGCAGCACATGCCATCCTCTCATTTTCAGATTCCACTGATGCAGAGATGACAACAGAGGAGAGCTTGGAGAGCACATTCCTGGTCCAGGATACTTTAGAGGCAGCAGAGCCAGTTCTCGACCGTGAGACAGATTCTTGTGATGATGGTGGTGCTGATGCCACCTTGAAAGACACAGATCCCTCGGAGTCAGAGTCTGATTGGGCAGATTGTGATGATTATATGCCAGACCTGACTTCCACTGAGCCTGCAGTTAGGGAGGAGGTAGATGCCGAGCAGAGAAGAGACAATCCAGTTGAGCCGCCTTCTCCAGATCCAGTTTGTGAGAGAGAGTTCTCATTCTTCCGGGTAGATTTGGCCACATACACTCGGATTCTTCAGAAGCCAGATTTGCCAGCACCAGTTTGTCCAGAGCTGAAGCCACTTCCTGCGTCGTTTAAGTATAGGTTCCTTGCGGGTGAGCCTGAGATGTACCCAGTCATTATCTCCGCTGATTTGACTGGAGAACAAGAATCCCGCCTGATGGGGGTTCTTGAAAAGAACCGCAAGGCGATTGGATGGAGCATAGCAGATCTCCAGGGGATTAGTCCGGCTCTGTGCTCTCACCACATCTATCTCGAAGATGAGGCAAAGCCGTCACGTGAGTTCCAGCGGCGGCTGAACCCAAATCTGAGAGAGGTTGTCATGAAGGAAATTTCGAAGTGGTGGAGCACCGATTTTATCTATCCCATCTCCGACTCCAAGTGGGTCAGTCCGTTACATGTGGTGCCCAAGAAGACGGGCATCACTACAATGGTTACGGAGTCCGGAGAGGAGATCGCTAAACGAGTACCCACTTCTTGGAGGGTCTACGTGGATTACAGACGACTCAATCAGGACTCCAAGAAGGATCATTTCCCCCTGCCCTTTATTGATCAGATCATTGAGAGACTGGTAGGGAAGAGCCATTATTGTTTTCTGGATGGGTACTCGGGCTACAACCAGGTGGCCATCGCTCCCGAGGACCAGGACAAGACGACCTTTACCTGTCCCTTCGGCACATACGCCTTCCGATGCATGCCATTTGGTCTATGTAATGCCCCTGTGACTTTTTAGAGATGCATGCTGTCGATCTTTTCAGACATGGTAGGGGAATGCTTGGAGGTCTTCATGGATGATTTCTCGGTTTACGGCGACAGATTCGACTCCTGTCTTGACTGCCTAGACCGAGTACTTCAGCGATGTATAGAGGTTCGTCTGGTATTATCTTGGGAAAAGAGTCACTTCATGGTGACTCAAGGGATGGTGCTTGGCCACATCATCTCTAACAGGGGCATGGAGGTTGATCCGGCTAAGGTGGATGTCATTAGCAAACTCACACCACCGTCCAACTTGCGGCAGTTACGGTCTTTTCTAGGGCACGTCGGTTTCTACCGACGATTCATTCATGATTTCAACAGGTTTGCCCGACCGTTGACTGACCTGCTGATGAAAGATACCGAGTTCCTTTTCGATGACAAGTATCTTTCGTCCTTCGAGACTGTCAAGAGATGTGTTGTCGAGGCTCCTGTTCTTCAGCCACCTGATTGGTCTCTCCCATTCGAGATCATGATGGATGCCTCCGATTTTGCCGTGGGGGCCATGCTGGGACAGAGGAGGGATGGAGTCCCATTCGCTATCCACTACGCTAGCCGCACATTGGATTCCGCGCAACGGAACTACACAGTCACAGATAAGGAGATGCTAGCCGTAGTGTTCGCCCTAGATAAGTTCAGATCATACATTGTTGGATCTAGAGTGACCTTGTATACTTATCATACCGCCATCCGGTACCTCATGGCAAAGAAGGATGCCAAGGCCAGACTGACTAGATGGATCCTTCTACTCTAGGAGTTCGACATTGAGATCAAGGATAAGCCTGGAGTCAAGAATGTGGTGGCGGATCATCTCTCCCGTTTAGAGCATCTTGAGGATTCTGAGCAGATTGACCCAATTTGTGAGACCTTCCCAGATGAGGCGATCCTTTCTATCGCCTCACTCCCGTGGTATGCCGATATTGTGAACTTTCTTGTTGCTAAGAAAGTCCCACAAGGTTTGCCCAGGTAGAGGCTTGAGACCTTCCTCGCTAAGGCCAAGTCCTACCATTGGGAGGATCCCATCCTTTACCACGAAGGAGGGGATAACGTCTGGCGTAGGTGCATTCCTCAGGAGGAGCACCATAGCGTCCTCACTTACTGCCACAAGCTTGAGGAAGGAGGACATCACTCTGGGAGGAGAACGGCACAGAAAGTGCTCCAATCTGGCTTGTGGTGGCCTACCCTCTTCAAGGACTCTGATGAGTTCGTGAAGAGGTGTACTGACTGTCAGAGGATGGGTGCTTGTGGACAGCATGATATGATGCCGATGCAGCCCATTCACTTCTGTGAGGTTTTTGACGCATGGGGCATCGATTTCATGGGTCCATTCCCTAAAAGTCAGGGATTTGAGTACATTTTGTTGGCCGTTGATTATGTGAGTCGTTGGGTTGAGGCCATCCCCGCCCGAACCGCTGATGCCAGGACAGTTTGCCGATTTTTGAGGAAGCACATCATCACGCGGTTCGGGGTACCTCGAGTATTAATATCTGATGGGGGGTCTCATTTCATCAACGACCAGGTGAAGGCACTTGCTAGCGAGTTCGGCATAGACCATCGAGTTGCCACTCCATACCATCCACAGACAAATGGTCTAGCCGAGGTGTCGAACAGGGAGATTAAGACTATTTTGCAGAAAGTCATCCGCCCTGACCGAAAGGATTGGTCACAGCTTTTAGACTCGGTCTTGTGGGCATATAGGACGTCTTTCAAGACACCTTTGGGCACATCTCCCTTTCGCCTCGTATATGGCAAACTGTGCCATTTACCAGTTGAGTTGAGGCACAGGTCACTTTGGGCAGTCACATATATTATTTTGGATCCAGATAGTGTAGGAGACCAGAGGAGGGCATAGTTAGCAGCCTTGGAGGAGCTTCGTGATACCGCCTTCTCAAACAGCCTACAGTATAAGGAGAGAGTGAACATGATTCTCATATCAGCCACAAGCATTTTGAGCATGAACAGAGAGTATGGTTGTTTGATGCTAGGCTTCGTCTATTTCCAGGGAAGCTACAGAGCAAATGGAAGGGACCTTATCTTGTGAGAAAGGTACACGACAATGGGAGTATTGACATATCTGAGTTGTCTTCTGAGAGTATTTTTCGAGTAAACGGCCAGTGGCTCAAGCCATTTCTAGATCATGAGCCGCGGGTCGTTGATGTTGCCCCTATTCACTTTGCGTGAGATGTAGTCTCTTGGCTCACATCTATTGCATCTCACACCTGATTATCATTGTTCTTCCGACCTGTATAGATCCAGTTGTTCATATCACTCTATTCTTTAGTCCCACATCCCTTTTCTCATCTTATGATTATGCTATACTTAGGGTGTACTTTACCCTAAGTATAGGGGGGATGCAAGACTTTTGGGTATTCTTTTCATTCCTTCTACCCCTGTTTCGCTGCCTATACTTAGGGATACTTCACCCTAAGTATAGGAGGGCAGACTCCGTACATCCTTCACTCGAACTTCCCTTCATGTATAGCTTGCTATATTTAGGATTACTTGATCCTAAGTATAGGGGGAAACCACCGAGTTCTCCTCATTTTATTCTTTCATTCATCTCTGTATCTAGCCATTCCTTTTCACTTCCCTATACTAAGCACGAGTTATGTCTTCTTATCGCTCTTGATCACTCTGAGGACATCGTTCGAGCTAAGTATAGGGGTGTGTGTATATATTTCATATATACTTTAGCCATAACTCGTACTTTGTGTGAGTGTGTGAATAAATAAAAATGGCTAAAAACCCATAAAATTTAAAATTTTTCTCCCTTGTATATAAAATTCATTCTGCACATATTTATTTATTAATACAAATTATTTTTGTACAAATGATTGTAAAATGATTTGTGTAAAGGATTTGTAAATATGTGAATATCAAAATTATGTATATAGTACAAAATTTTTCCAAAATGTTTTGAAAACAAAAAGTTTGCAAAACCTTGTCTAAATGTTTGTAAATATTTTGCAAAACTTCACATTCATGCATACATCCATGTTTTCAAACATTTTTTCAAAAATTTTGCATGATTGTAAATTTTTGTAAATAGCATTTTTGTATATATTTGTATAGTTTTTCCTGGATCATAGTTGACAGTTAAACTAGCCTGGAAGTAAATTGGGAAATGGAGCTTGACTAAGATCTTAATCCACCTAATTCTAAGAGGAACCTTACAGGGCTTAGGGTTAAGGCTTTTCAGGTCCATTGGGACTTAATTCTTTGAGTCCACTAGGCTATGAGCATATGTCATCTTGATGAGCCTAAGTAGAGCACGTAACAACACACGCATGACTCTTAGAGACAATGGCTTGACTTGCACCAACACTTTACACATAGCTCTCCAAGGATGAGGTGGTGAGGAGGCAGTTTCCTTTGGCTTGGGGTAGCATATGAGGGTAGTACTTCTAGGCGGAACCTCTCTTCTTCTTTTAGTGAAGGAAGTGCACCTCAACTTGGTCTAGTGGTGATGAAGGCTAAAGACAGAAGTCGTGGGTTGCAATAAAGCTTCAAAAGAGGGATAGTCTACTGGCTCAAGAGGAAAAACTCCTTGTATATAGGCTGCACCATGTAGATATGTTGTACAGTTGCACATGAAAAAAATGTGCAAAAAGAAAAGAACTCTAAAAAAGTGGTGGGTCGGATTGAAAATTTAATAATCCCACTGGAGTGTATATAGTCAAATAAAGCAAAGCTTATGGTATACATGTTACATCTCATGAAGCTTGCAGCGGGAGACTCAGCTACACTGGTTAGAGCTCCCAAGGATACATGGCTACACTGGCCATGGTCCATTCTCTCTTCCCCCTCTTCTTGAGCCAGTTGCACTTGAACTTAGAAGGGAATACCCCGCTTCTCAAGGAAAGAGTTGCTAGACCGAGGTATTAGAGTTACCAGGTTGGGGGAGGTTGTTTCTTTGTTACTTCTGAGGTGGGGAGCTACATATCACTTACACTGCATGGAAAGATTCATGGTCATTAGATTTTGTGTATGTAGACTTGTTCTGATCTGGTTTATTGAGGAGTCTTGCCCATAGATTGGTGGAACTTAGAGGCTGTTGAGTCTTAAGCTTAAGTCCAAATAAGGTTCCGACACATTAATAATCCAAAAATCTGATCGAGCTCCATATTTCAATTTAATGAAGGCAAGTTTAATAATCAGCCTTAATCCATGTATATTCTCCTCTTTTTCTTTTTCTTTCTCTTTTTCACTTCTTTTTCAAATAAGTGTTTGCTAAGGGACTAGCAAAGTTAAGTATAGGGGGTGATGAATGCCCATTCATCACTCTTTATTCTTATATTTTAGCTACAAAAACCTTTGCAAATACATGTATATTCTTGTAAATACAAATAATTATCAAATTGCATGCATTATATAAAGTTTAATAATTAGCATGTTTTTGTGCAAAAATAAAAGAATAAAGAGACAAACGAAAAAGAGGGAAATATTTAGAATAAATATTGAGCAACCTAACTCCAAGGGAGGGCTCAACATGGGCCTGACCGCATAAAAGCCAAAGTAGAGAGAGATAGGGAGCTCATATGTGTAAATATACCTGTAAATATAATAAAAATATTTTCCTCTAAAAATCCAATAAATGGGCTTGTATATATTTGTAAATAATTATAAATACAAAATCAAAATAAAAATAGAAAAATTAAAAAAAAGAAAATAAAAATGACCTTACTTGTACATATCCATCATGTATATAAACCCACACTTATATTTATTTCACCTTGTAAATAAATAAAATAAAAACCATCAAAAACAAAATTAAATAAAAAGAACAAAATTAAAAATAAAAAAGAACATTGTATATATACCATGTATATAGATGTATATATCTATTTATTTTACTCTTGTAAGTAAATAATAAAAATTAAATAAAAATGTCTTTTTATTCCTAATTTTATGCTATAAATAAATAAAATATAAAATTGGAATAAAAATGAATAAAAATAACTAATTAAAAATCAAAAATTAAAAAAATCAATATTGTACACATACCTATGTATGGCACTATAGAGTACATACCTTATTTTTATTTCAAAAAATTAATTAAAAATCACTAAAAAATAGAAAAAAAAATAAAATAAACATTTTTCATGTTTTGAGTTTTTAATAATTCGGCCTTTTTCTATTTTAATTTGAATTTTTAAAATCATTTCCACGTGACCTGTCCCCATTGGTCCGCGGGGGATGTTGACGTCCCGGTCAACTCCCCCCCTGGACCACAGGGTTTCGGATCTGAGCCTCCAACCCGATTTCTCGAAATTACCTATGCTCGATCCAACAACCAAATCCGTTAACCCCAGGTCCTAATCCGAGCTTGATCATCCCTTATCCACGCCCGGGGTGGATTTTGGGGATCCACGCTTTGAGCTGCTCGCCCGACTCCCCGATAGCCGGACCCCTAGAGGTATTTAGTCCCAGCTCTGCCTCTGATTTCACTCATCTTTGGATTGCTTCTCTCTACCCCAGGACCCCCACAGCCTTCGCGAGAGTGACAACTCGCTCCCGGCCGTGTCGCAACGAGGAAAGGGAGACCAGACCACTGATCCGGCAGCTACGCGCCGCCGTGCGCCGCCTGGAGGTGGTGCTTGAGCCTCGGACACCGACGATCCTCGAGGCAAGGACTTGGAGCTTCCCCTGCTCTTCCACAGTCAACTACAACCAGTAGGTAGCTCTCTCTTCCCCTATTTCTCTAATTTTGCATTTCGCCCAAATCGACCCGTCGCCGTTCAACTTTGATTCCGACCACCCTCGCCTTCGTTTCGATCATCGGAATCGCCCACCATGGTCGCCTTTTTCCTGCGCACATTCTCCACCCACTCATCCAACCCAGTTCGTACAGGAACTGGGATTGGGGCTCCTCCGCCGTCGCTTCGTCGGAGCCCCTTCGCCCCGCCGCATCAGTCACCTTCACCACCCCTAACCGGGTCGAGGCACTTTGCCCTCGACCCAGGAGCTTGTTACACATCTTTGCAGGTCCAGAGGAGCCCATCTGAGGGCTTCGACATTCAGGTGCAGCAGCTCCTCCTCCGCCAGTTCCGCCGGAGCTCTCCAAAGCTCCTCGCCACCATCGGAGGGTACCATTCGACGCGGGAGGCCAAGGCGCAGCATCTCCGATCTTCAGCAGCCTCCGAGGAGCTCCCCCGTACGCGCACGAGGCCGGCGAAGTTCGCCGGCCGTCGGTTCATAGAGCATCCTACGTAGCCGTTCCATCTCCCTCCAGCTCCAGACCAGATCTCAGACGTCCACTTGAGGAGCCACACTAGCCGTTCGATCATCCGAGGGTGAATCTCGGCCATCTGTTCAGCGTGGTTTAGCCACGTCGCATAGGAGGCGTCCGATCATCCACGTGGCTGAACCTCCTCCGTCCGATCTGAGCCAGAATCCTTCTCATACCCACGTCGCGTTACAGCCGTCCGATCTTCCACGTGGGAGCTTTCCAGCCGCTCGATCGCGTCGAGGGGTCCCTTTGTTGTGCGCCACGCTTCTTCGACCGTCAAATCCAACACGTGGTGACCATCTGGCCCTCGACTTAATAAAGGGTAAATTTCTTCTTAGGCCCCTTGCTTTTTAGGTGTTAATATTTAGTCTTGTAAATATTTTAAAACGTTTATTTCATTAGGGTAATTTGCATAGAGGACCCTGTTATTCCTGGTATTTGCTTTTATACCCCTTTGTGTGGTGGAACACGTGCTTTGACACGTGCTTGTCTGGGTTATTTGCATGTATAGACCTATAGTTTCAGGGTGTTAATGAATGAATTTATACTTTTGAGATTTGCAGAAATACCCCTGTGAGTGGTTTTATTGCGCACGTGCTTGATTTAGTGGGTAATTTACACTGAAGCCCCTGGACTTTTAGTACGTGTTACTAAATAGTCCAAGAACTTTAGTTTTCTTGCAAATAGGTCCCTGAGTGCCCAGGTCACGCGCCTCGGGCGTGATTTCATGGAGAAATTGCATCGGACCCCCTGGATTTTCTACTAATTGCGTACAGGTCCCTATGCACTGTACCCTTGTTTTCATTTTTAATAAAATAGCAAATCGACTCCAAATTTTATGAAAATAGGAAAGATGGCTCCTGCCATGGTGTAAAATTTTCTCTAATTTTTGGAGACATTTTTGACACTTTTTGATATTTTTAAAAATTCAAAAACACACATTTTCATTACTGTCTAGCTTTAAAAATCACAAAAAATATTAAAACACCTTTAAAAATTACAAAAAAATTATATATTTTTTGTTTCGCCTTGTTTGATTTTCTGACCAATTTTGGTCATTTTTGGAATTATAAAACCTATAAAAATTACAAAACCCCTAAAAACCCATAAAAATTCTAATAAATAATTGAAAACTCAAAAATTAATAATTCTGGTGCCTAAATTTTCCTTGCATTTTCTTCTATATAGGAAAATTACTTTCAGATAGGACCATTATCCATTTTATTTTGGTCCTCCAAGTCTGACTGGACAGTGCCCTTCTTTTCTTGTCTTGTTTTATTTTTATAAAATTCCCTAAAAATCAGAAAAATACCAAAAATTACCTAAAAACATTACAAAATATAAAAAAACATAAAAACATTTTTGTTTAAATTTTTGGATGATTTTTGAGTAATTAAATAATTGTTTGAATTTGGTTGTTTTATTGCTTTCCTATTTTCTTAATTAATTAAAAAATCCAAAAAAATTTGAAAACATTAAAAATCCACCAAAATCCCTTTTCTTTTATTTTATTCCTATTTTTGACTACTTCGTAGGCCGCAAGGCCATCACGTGCTCCCTGAGTCCGACCCTGGTTGCTATGCCAGGATAATCCAATAGCCAGGGTGATGAAACTCGATTTCATCATCTTTATTTCCTATTATTAACCCTCTTGCTTAAGCTGAGTGTCAATAAATCCCAGTTAAAGTCTTGTAATTAACAGAGTCCTAAATAAATTAAAAATCACAAAAAATGACAAAACAAAAATTCGTGGTATTTTTAGACTTAAAAATACCCTCAAGAATATTTCGGGTCTTTGTTTGATTTCATCTCCAGTTTTGGTCAACATGAAACTTGTAGATCTCATCAAGATCTACAACTTTCATGTTTTGAGTTTTCTCAAATTCGGCCATCTAGGCCTTCAAACATCAACTGGAAGATTGAATAGATCTGATTGGGCCACGTGGCCCATTCTGGGGGCGCCACGTGGCCCGCTCCTTCTTGCAGCATCCGCCCACAACCCTCAGCCGTTGGATCTTGCATTGGATCCAACGGCCCAGCTCTGTCCACGCGCACCTCAACCCCTAGCCGTCTGATCATCCCCATCTTCAATCTACACCGCACGTGAGCGCTCTCACCAGAGCGTGCCACGTGGCACGACCGATGCCCTCTGATCTCAATCCTGATAATCCATCTCAGCTGCCCATTCCTCTAATGCTCCTCATCCGCTCGATCGGCCTGAGCTTTCCATCAGCACCGTCCTTTAGCGCCTCGACCTCGTCATGACACGTGGCTGCTTTGCAGCCATCTGATCACTCCGCCCCCGATTTAATCCATACCGCTCCTTAGCACATCGATCCCCACTGTTGGATCTCCAGATCCAACGGTCAGTTCTTCGTCGTCTACCTCGGTCAGCCCACTCGACCACGTTTTCCACCACGCAAAACCCTCTCCCCCTTCCCATTATCGCCGACCCCTCAAACCACATCTTCCTTCGCTAACCACCTCATGACCTTCCCCCATCACCCCTCTACCTCGCGAGTCATCCCACGATCTCCCTCGTGAGCCCACTCGCTCCATAACACCCTCGAAACCCACGCCTGCCACCACCTGCACCACCGAACTCTTCCTTCAAATACGCCACCCCCTCCTCCTGTCGCCGGTGTCCACCTTTACATGGGAGGAGGCCCAGCCCTCCTCCACCTCTCTGTGACAGAGAGGGGTGAGAGGATCGAGCGAAGACGGCTCTTCTCCTCGGTGTCGACCCTCCGCCGATCACGGCGGAGCTGCGGCGCTCTGCGACCGCTTGAGCTCGCTGGGACGGCCACCCAGCATGTTGCGAAGACCCCGAGCTCCTTTTGGAGCTCAAGCACAGGCCCTTCGACCCGCCATTGCTCAGGTAAGCCTCCGATCCCTTTTTTGTACTTTTCGTTTTAATTCTTGTAATTTTCTAGGTCAGTCTACCCCCTTCCCAGCTCCATTGAACACCCTCCGAGCTCCGCCACACTCCACTCTTCCACGCGACGATCTCCGATCACCTCTTCCCTTCCTCCAGACCCTCAGCCACCACCGACCCATCTCCTCCGCCACCCACGGCGGAGGAGCATTGAGCTCCCATCCCTCTTCGTTCCCTGAGCTCCCACTTCGCTCACGCACACACCTCTATGCCTCGGCTATGTACTACTAACGCTGCAGGTCGCTCATTTGATCAATGGCTGGAGCCTGGTCGGAGCTGACTTCATCGACGCCGCAGCTTTCCTCTGAGCCCCTGTGAGCAGCACCAGAGTCTTCTGGACCTCCTCCGAGCTCTCCGCTTCATCGACGACTTGTCTTTGAGCTCGGGGGAAGTCCACCATAGCCGGGAGCGAGCGGCAGAGGAGGAGCTCCTTCGCCGGAGCTCCAAACTCGCCGCCAGCTTCGGGAGGAGGAGAAGGGACAGCAACCGTTGGATGGTCTTCTTTCAGCGACCATCCAACGGCCATGACGAGGCCACACCAGCAACGTCAACAGCTGTCGGATCTTTTCAATCTGACGGCCGCAACGCAGCCACGTCGACACATAATCCTTGGAGCAGGCACCGTTGGATCTTCATCATCCAACGGCTCAGAAGAGACCACGTTAACTATACCAGGAGCCTGTGGATCCACACGATCCAACGGTCGTCGAGCTAGCCACGTGGCGTCACCAGAACCTCCCCGAGCCTTCGTCTTCGACCCCCAGGCTTGGGACTTCCGAACCAAGCCGAAGCAGCTCCGAGCCTCTGCCAAGCCATCCTCTGAACCTGGATGGCACGTGCCTGGCACGTGCGCATCTGGGTAATTTGCAGAGCAGCCCACAAACTTCTTCAAATTTGCAAAGAGGTCCCCGCGCGTTTGGTAAATTTACAGGGAAGGACTCGCGCCTTGTTTTTATTACATTTTAGTCCCTCAGGACCTTTTTGTAGTTATCTTTTCATGTCTCCTTTCAGTTATGCCCTTGTTTTCTTTGTTGCATATCTTGAGCTACGTAGCTCCAATCGAGTTGATTTCAGTTTCATTTTGATGGTCTTCTCATCATCTTTATTATGGCATGCTTCAATTTGAGATTTGACACTATGATCAGTAGTGTATTATTTTATTATCTAAGTGCCATGATTTCTTCATTTATCATGCCTACTTGCTTTATAATTGTAGAGTGCTTCTTTATTTCAACTCAGTTTGAATCGTAATTTTCTTACGGCTCAAGTGACTATCATTTTGGGCATATTATTCGCTTTGCATGTATATTTATTTGCATGATAAAAATTGATAAAAAATGCATGTTTATTTTCAATGCATTATTGTGTCTTTTCATAATTTGACCTATATGACTTTAACTCATCACCTAGTTAAATAGATTTAAATCCGATTAATACGAGAGAGGCTCGTGTCCCTGAGTTCGACCTTGGTTTCTTGCCAAGTAAAAAAAATAATTGATCGTCTCATTTTGATCTATCATTGACATATATTTAAATGAGAGGATCTTTTTGATGAACCCATTTCGGCCCGACTGCTACGACATGTTGAAGTGCTAATTTAGCACTCTTAAAGGGCCGATTTTGCGGTTCATCAAATGGCGTCGTTGCCGGGGACACGACTCATTTCTTTTATTTTTTGGAATTTTGTTTATTTAATTAAGTGTATCTTTTTTATAGGTCAATCTGTCAATTCATTCTGCATTGTAAAATTTTTCTTCTCTATCGATCTCTGACCATTGTTTTTGTGGCAGGGCCCTTGATGGATCAAGGAGGCGAGGAGTAGGACGCTTCCCGCTGCGAGGAGCCGCAGAAGCACACTTGGAGTACGTAGAGAAGAAAGAAAAAAATGTGTCATGTATTTTTTCCATGTAATAACTCGTCTTTTACAGCGGTCTTCGATCGAAGACTCGCGTGTGTAATCGAACGAATGTGGTTGTGTGGGGATCGTCCCCACTTGAGTGTCGACCTAGGATCAGGCATGCGGCTCTTTGAGCATATTCCATTTTTTTAATCTTTTACGTGCTTGATCGTAGGTAGGATACACTTTAAATCTAGACGCACATAGTCTCGCATCACTTAGCTAAAATTAATGAAATCAATCATCGCTAATAGATGCATGATTAGGTGCGGCTTTTTCGACTTGCATACATGTTGAATTTGGATTTCAAAACGACCCTAGTTTTTCACGGATTTATCGTCAAATCACTGCATGATTTCTCGCTTAGCCTAGATCGCGGTTTTTATCGAATACATGTTTTTCTCAGTTTCGTTTCCTAGCTTGATCACCTAGGTTGAATGGAAAAAGGGAATGAACGGTAGACGATGATTTCTTGATTTTGTGCTAACCATAATTCAGTGATAACCTAAAAAAATAAAATTGGGACTGTTAATTGCAAGTCAACCAAAAATGGAGTAAAATTCGGTTTTGGGAGAGCAACACCCGCGCATACGCCTTGATTTTCACTTCACATTTTCTTCGCGTAAATAACTAATGTCTTATCACCAATAAAACTGACAAGATAATAAACCAACCTTGGTTGGTTTCATGTGTGAGTTGGTGAAACTAAGGGTTTGCTTGCTTGATTGAGCCATGTTTATTGCGATACACACCTCAAAACCTTAAGTCCTTCCATTTCATCTCCGAAGATTCACCCGCTCAATTGTATATCCATCCTTCTTCTTCGTTCACCTTGGGTCTCTTCCAACATCAATTCCCATCTTTATACTTAGGCTAATCTCAACCTAAGTATAGGGGGGACCCGAGTCACTGTGATTTTCTCTACTCATCTTTTCTTGCCTTTATACTTAGGTTATTTCTAACCTAAGTATAGGGGGAGCCCCTCTTAGCTCCCGTATATTTCTCTGTACTTAAATGGACTTATGGACTCGTATCATCTAGTGCTATGAGGACATAGCAAAGTTTAAGGATGGGGGGGGGGTATACCGTATATACAATTTACTTACTTTAGCTATAATCTGAAAAATTTGAAAAATTTAAAAATTTTTGGGCTAAAGTAAAATTCTTTGGACTAAGAGAACTCAAATGATTTCACGGCTTTTCGATACTATGTACACTATTTTTGATAAAAATATTTTTGAAAATGATTTTAAAAATGAGATTTTCTTGTTTTGAAAAATCTTTTGAAAATCTTTTGAAAATCTTTTATATGTGTGACATGGTTTTGAAAATCTTTTATCAAGGAAAGTTGAGTCTAACATGTGTTTTAACTTTAAATTAAAACCCATAAAAATGAGAAAAATTCAAAAAAAGAATGAAGGAGTTGGATTAAACCTCTACACTTACACTTTCACCCAGGATCTGAAATGTTCAAGGAAGATTGATTTATGAGATCTTTGAGATTTGCGGTTAACCAGCCTTAGCCATCAGGGTCATAGACTTAATCGTCCACACTCCCCTAGGTTTCTAGATTTGCATGCTATATTCCATGCTTAGTCTCAGACATAAAGAAATATGATCAGCACATCACATGCACGACTGCGGTTTTTGATGAGATGAGTTGATTTTTCACCTGAAGAATTGGGATGAGGAAGTCGAGTTTGGATTTGACCTAATGATGCTCGAGGATGGGATAAAATCTTTGGAAGCTTCATTGAAACCTGAGTGTCAGCAATATTAGCCAGTATGAGAACTTGGTTCTTATACTAATCTCTTGACATTGACCTAAGTGCCAGGGTATGAAATAAATAAAAAATGTTGATCAGTGTGCGCCAACTCTTGGTAAAAGCAGTGGAGATAGCCACAAATTATACAAGTCAATGAAATTCAAAGAAAAGCTCTCATTCCACAAAGTCAAATATCAAAGAGCTTCCACCAAAGGCGAGCGCTCCCAAACTTTTCAAAGTGTCCACTTGGACCACCGCTATTAGGACCAGGAGTCGGGCTTGCACCAAAAAAGGGCTCTGCATCGTAAATGCTACAAGTCTGGGTGTCGAAGGTACGATAGGTACTCAAAAGAGACACACCCCGGTGTACTCCCAGGAAAACAAGTGCAGACGGCTCCAACTTCTCTTGACGGACGCACTGATCAACACCAAAAAAATGTGTTGCGTAAAAGGCACTAGAGAGAATCCTTGTTCCGATGAGAGGGAGAGAAGAAATGACACAATCCCATGCCCTCCATTACTGGCCTGCCATCTACATTTTTTCTAAGTCTGACAACTAAAGAGACGGTGTACTGAATGCAAGATTGGATTTATTCCCTAGTGTTGAGGATTGGGTCCTTAGGAGAATTTCTTGGACCAAGACTTCGGGTGAAGATTTGACTCTACTCTCAGAATTGCGGTCAACACTAAATGTCATATCCTTTAGATTATATGTATATCAGAGAGAGTCTAGAGAATTAGAGGGATTGGGTACCTCTTGATTAAGGCTGGGTTAAACTCAAGAATTTTGGACCTCTAAAATTGAGCCGACTTGAGCAGATTGGATTCTGTAGTCACATGCACAAGGGGGTTAATCCAACTTAGTCATTCTTTTTGATGCTCGAGGACGAGCATAGTTTAAGTATAGGGGGGGGTGATGAAACTCGATTTCATCATCTTTATTTCCTATTATTAACCCCCTTGCTTAAGCTGCGTTCAATAAATCCCAGTTAAAGTCTTGTAATTAACAGAGTCCTAAATAAATTAAAAATCACAAAAAAATGACAAAACAAAAATTCGTGGTATTTTTAGTCTTAAAAATACCCTCAAGAATATTTCGGGTCTTTGTTTGATTTCATCTCCAGTTTTGGTCAACATGAAACTTGTAGATCTCATCAAGATCTACAACTTTCATGTTTTGAGTTTTCTCAAATTCGGCCATCTAGGCCTTCAAACATCAACTGGAAGATTGAATAAATCTGATTGGGCCACGTGGCCCATTCTGGGGGCGCCACGTGGCCCGCTCCTTCTTGCAGCATCCGTCCGCAACCCTCAGCCATTGGATCTTGCATTGGATCCAACGGCCCAGCTCTGTCCACGCGCACCTCAACCCCTAGCCGTCTGATCATCCCCATCTTCAATCTACACCGCACGTGAGCGCTCTCACCAGAGCGTGCCACGTGGCGCGACCGATGCCCTCTGATCGCAATCCTGATAATCCATCTCAGCCGCCCATTCCTCTAACGCTCCTCATCCGCTCGATTGGCCTGAGCTTTCCATCAGCACCGTCCTTTAGCGCCTCGACCTCGTCATGACACGTGGCTGCTCTGCAGCCATCTGATCACTCCGCTCCCGATTTAATCCATACCGCTCCTTAGCACATCGATCCCCATCGTTGGATCTCCAGATCCAACGGTCAGTTCTTTGTCGTCTACCTCGGTCAGCCCACTCGGCCACGTTTTCCACCACGCGAAACCCTCTCCCCCTTCCCATTATCGCCGACCCCTCAGACCACATCTTCCTTTGCTAACCACCTCATGACCTTCCCCCATCATCCCTCTACCTCGTGAGTCATCCCACCATCTCCGTCATGAGCCCACTCACTCCATAACACCCTCGAAACCCACGGCTGCCACCACCTGCACCACCGAACTCTTCCTTCAAATACGCCACCCCCTCCTCCTGTCACCGGTGTCCACCTTTACGTGGGAGGAGGCCCAACCCTCCTCCACCTCTCTGTGACAGAGAGGGGTGAGAGGATCGAGCGAAGACGGCTCTTCTCCCCGGTGTCAACCCTCCACCGATCACGGCAGAGCTGCGACGCTCTGCGACCGCTTGAGCTCGCTGGGACGGCCGCCCAGCATGTTGCGAAGACCCCGAGCTCCTTTTGGAGCTCAAGTACAGGCCCTTCGACCCGCCATTGCTCAGGTAAGCCTCCGATCCCTTTTTTGTACTTTTCGTTTTAATTCTTGTAATTTTCTAGGTCAGTCTACCCCCTTCCCAGCTCCATTGAACACCCTCCGAGCTCCGCCACACTCCACTTTTCCACGCGACGATCTCCGATCACCTCTTCCCTTCCTCCAGACCCTCAACCACCGCCGACCCATCTCCTCCGCCACCCACGACGGAGGAGCATTGAGCTCCCATCCCTCTTCGTTCCTTGAGCTCCCACTTCGCTCACGTACGCACCTCTATGCCTCGGCTATGTGCTACTAACGCTGCACGTCGCTCATTTGATCAATGGCCGGAGCCTGGTCGGAGCTGACTTCATCGACGCCGCAGCTTTCCTCCGAGCCCCTGTGAGCAGCACCAGAGTCTTCTGGACCTCCTCCGAGCTCTCCGCTTCATCGACGACTTGTCTTTGAGCTCGGGGGAAGTCCACCATAGGCGGGAGCGAGAGGCAGAGGAGGAGCTCCTTCGCCGGAGCTCCAAACTCGCCGCCAGCTTCGGGAGGAGGAGAAGGGACAGCAGCCGTTGGATGGTCTTCTTTCAGCGACCATCCAACGGCCATGACGAGGCCACACCAGCAACGTCAACAGCTGTCGGATCTTTTCAATCCGACGGCCGCAACGCAGCCACGTCGACACATAATCCTTAGAGCAGGCACCGTTGGATCTTCATCATCCAACGGCTCAGAAGAGACCGCGTTAACTATACCAGGAGCCTTTGGATCCACACGATCCAACGGTCGTCGAGCTAGCCACGTGGCGTCACCAGAACCTCCCCGAGCCTTCGTCTCCGACCCCCAGGCTTGGGACTTCCGAACCAAGCCGAAGCAGTTCCGAGCCTCTGCCAAGCCTTCCTCTGAACCTGGATGGCACGTGCATGGCACGTGCGCATCTTGGTAATTTGCAGAGCAACCCACGAACTTCTTCAAATTTGCAAAGAGGTCCCCGCGCGTTTGGTAAATTTACAGGGAAGGACTCGCGCCTTGTTTTTATTACATTTTAGTCCCTCCCAGGGACCTTTTTGTAGTTATCTTTTCATGTCTCCTTTCAGTTATGCCCTTGTTTTCTTTGTTGCATATCTTGAGCTACGTAGCTCCAATCGAGTTGATTTCAGTTTCATTTTGATGCTCTTCTCATCATCTTTATTATGGCATGTTCAATTTGAGATTTGACACTATGATCAGTAGTGTATTATTTTATTATCTAAGTGTCATGATTTCTTCATTTATCATGCCTACTTGCTTTATAATTGTAGAGTGCTTATTTATTTCAACTCAGTTTGAATCGTAATTTTCTTACGGCTCAAGTGACTATCATTTTGGGCATATCATTCGATTTGCATGTATATTTATTTGCATGATAAAAATTGATAAAAAATGCATGTTTATTTTCAATGCATTATTGTGTCTTTTCATAATTTGACCTATATGACTTTAACTCATCACCTAGTTAAATAGACTTAAATCCGATTAATACGAGAGAGGCTCGTGTCCCTGAGTTCGACCTTGGTTTCTTGCCAAGTAAAAAAAAAAATTGATCGTCTCATTTTGATCTATCATTGACATATATTTAAATGAGAGGATCTTTTTGATGAACCCATTTCGGCCCGACTGCTATGACATGTTGAAGTGCTAATTTAGCACTCTTAAAGGGCCGATTTTGCGGTTCATCACAGGGCCACTATTGTTTTTATTTGATTTTTATCTCTGTTTGGTGGTCTGCACTTTATTTTCTTGATTGACTGAATTATTTCTCTCGATCCGGGTCGCAACGACCCTTGGGTGATTTTATATTTTATCCCGGATTGATTTAAGGAACTTTTTGGTCATCACTGCCCCACCCCATTTTTCGCATAATTTTTTTACTTTTTTGGAAAAATATCACAATGTATATTCATCCCTATATCTCTCCTATATGCCATTCGAATTTCGTCAGAAAGAGAGACTCCTACGGCCTCCATCCATACATCATTTTTTTAACGGTCGCAGGATTTTTTAAATCGACTCTGTCTGGATGGAGGCCGTAGGAGTCTCTGTTCTGACGAAATTCGAATGGCATATAGGAGGGATATAGGGATGAATATACATGACAATATTTTTCAAAAAAAATAAAAAAAATTGCCCCAAAATGAGGCGGGGCAGCCATGTTGGCTGCCCCCAGGGGGCAACCCCATCAACCCCATATATATATATATATATATATATATATATATATATATATATATATATATATTGGGAAATGGGAGCCTACATCCAGGGGTGTAGGTAACTAGCTACACCCAGCTCATTTTTTCATTATTTATTGATTTTTTTGAAATGAAACTTTTGAGGAATTAATCACTATATATCACCATGGTGTCATTCAAAATTCAACTTAATTCGAGACTCCCATTATCTTCATCAGGACTGTCAAATTGTAACGGTCTCAGAATTGCTGAAAATGTCACCTTCTAGATGAACATGATAGGAATGTTTGTTTTGCATGAAACTTGAAACACATATTCATCTCAATATATTAAAAAAAATCCCCTAAGATTCCATTCAAAAAACTAAAAAATTGTGAAAAAGAAGGCTGGGTGTAGGTAGTTACCTACACCCCTGGGTGTAGGCTCCCACCTCCCTCCCTCTCTCTCTCTCTCTCTCTCTCTCTCTCTCTATATATATATATATATATATATATATATATAAGGATGGAGAGTACGCACCTGGGTGCATGTAATTTTACATGCACTAGGGCCTATATCTCCCACATTTTTT